>JASDQU010026387.1:11836-23429 GCA_032191745.1 Picea mariana
GTGCAATAACTTGGACAATCCATCAACTTTTGGGCAAGATGTCAATCATTATTAGATGTGTGAGTGAAGTTTTGAAGGTAACCAACAATCTGTCCAAAACCATGACTGACTTTCTCATAGACATCCATTTTCTAGGCAGTGTTCCACCACTAAGTTTCAGTCTCAAGTATTAGACTAAGACCGTAACATACAACGAATAAGAATTGGTGTCTTGTTTGTTGGCCTTGGAGTGGATTTTCATGATTATGACTAGCTATGTTCCATGAGATTGAAGTAAGCAAAGTGTTGTCAACAAGTGTTTAATTCTTGAAAAGGGAGGCAATAGAACATTCTTGAAGGAGAATTTAGCTAAGAAAAGTAAATAACTCAAAGCAAAGAAAGCAATAAACAAACCCAAACCAAACAAACAAACATGAGTAAAATTCAGATGTTAAAATTAAAAACAATCATAGGAAAACTACATATGTACAAGTCAACAACTCAAAGACTATTGAATTTTAATGCTTAGCTCATGCACATGTAGTTTATTTCAATTTATCATGTACTTGAACCATAAATAATGCAACAATACAATATACAATAGCTGCAGTAACCAAGATCACAAGAAGAATAACCATGCACAATATCACAAGAGTTTATTCTGGGAAAACCCTTCTCAATCAAGGGAAAAACCCAACAATCCTTTGCTATAGAGTCAAGAGAAAATCCCCCACACCATAAACCCTAGAGCACACAAGAGGGTGCTCTTTGACCTAGAAACTTGCACCCAAGAGAAGTGCGCACTTCAGTCATACAAGTAGCTTAAGAGAATATTACAATGAAGTGTGAGTGAGTGAGATCCTCAATGAGGATATACTCTTATTTATACAAGACCTAGCACATCAAAAGGATGTGTCTATTGGAACAATAGGGCCGACATGTACAACTCAGAAATATAATTAATATTTACACAATATTAATTATCTTTTACATGGTGGGGCTAACTTGTACCCTTTACAACATAAATTACGATTACAACAAATCTCACTCTTAGACAATATAGCAAGGGATCCACACATCCTCTAGTGCTCAACCACTAGGGAAACGTCCACTTGTGCTCAACCACAGGGACACCACTCTCAATAGATTTACTCAACTAAGTCCATAGGAGTAAAATTTGGAGAGCCATCTCAAGTCAACTCAATTAAGTTCATATGAGTCAGAAAAGTCTCAAGTTGTCTCAACTCAATCTAGAGGAGTACGACAAGAGACCACACGTCATCTCAACTTAGTACAGAGGAGTATGACACACGCATATACCCATCACGTGGGCTCTCTCACATATGTCTCAACTCAATCCAGAGGAGAATGATCTAGAATGTCTCCTGAAGTTGCAATCATCAACAAAGACGACTAACTGAAGTATCTTTTCAAGATTTGGCCATTGACGGGAAGGAGGTCTACTTCTACTTTGAGATTTTTTAGTTTGTACATGCCCAGGCCAAGTTTCTCCACTACCAAGTAAGGACCAATCCACAATTGTTGGAATTTAAAAAATTTTCCTTTCTCTTCATGTGGTTTGTCCCATCCAACACGAGGTCTCCAACATGAAAGTCCTTTTCTCCCATGAAATTCTTATCAAACCATCTCTTAATGGTATGTTAATAAACAACAATTTTTTTCTTTACCTTCTCTCTTTCTTCTTCAAGCTTAAGTAAGGTATCCACCCTTCTTTGGATGACTAGGAAATTCTACCCACGTGAGGTATGTATAGCTGGAGAGATGGAAAGAAGAAATTTTGGGAGAAGGATGGCTTATTTCCCTTAAAATCAGAAGACGTGGGATGTTCCTAGAGAGGCTTTTGGGGTCACTATATTATCCCACAGATTGTTTGGGTAATGGTTTAGCACCCCCCTTGGAACTGGATTACCTCTAAAGTTATCTGGCTCATTTTTTCACCTTTGTATAGCCTTCTCATGTTCCTCATCATCAATGAAAGCATCCTTGAAGGTAATGGCATTAGTTTGGAATTCTATGAGTTGTCAGTCATCATTGAAGACTCTCCAGTTCATGATTTTATCTAGTACCGAAGGCCTCAACATAAAACCCATTATTTATTGAAGTAAATATTGATGTTGTGTTAGCTAAAGTATCTACAACAAGGTTTTGTGAACGAGGAATAAAAGTTTTATAAAATGCTTCAGAACTATCTACTAACTTCCATACCTCTTGTTGCTGGCCTTTTAAACATGGGGATAGGTAGTGTATAGAGTTCTTTACTTGTCTGATAATATTTTATGAATCACCAAAAAACTTCAAAAATTTTACCTTCGGGTCAATGGATTTCCTCAAACCTTAATCAAGGCCTTGTGTTCAACAATGTTGTTGGTGCATTCAAATTCTAACTGGCAGGTGATTCAAGATCTTTTCATCAAGTGACTTATAAAGAATTGTGTTAAATGAGCATAAATTAAAGTGCACCATTAAAGAAGGAAAAACTCAATAATGAAGAGACATAAGCATCAAATATGAACACAAAAAATTGATAACGGAGTTCGTCCCTGATGGACTACGTTTCTGGGTCATGCTCTCAAATAGGTAGGATTTTTCATTAACTCAGCAAAATAATTTGGCAAAATACATAAGTATATCTCATTCTAAAATCAAGCTGCAAAAATATAGCTCAGATTAGAAAAAAAAAACCAGCACCACGGAATTTGTGGCGTTGAATTACCCAAAAATGACTGTCTCCACGCCTTGATCCGACTTTGGCACTCCCAGGCCCAAGAACAATTTTGTCTCGGTTTTTGTGCCCTCCAACTTGCAATTAATGTTATTGTACCATGTCTCATAATGTGTGTTTGACCGTATGCATACGCGCATCCTCCCCCAGGCTCAGGCGGATGCAGCTTTTAAGTAATAACAGTGGCATTCATTACAATAAAGGGTCGTTAGCCCATTGGTTATGGCGTGAGTATTAAGGCGTTATGGAGGGAGGAGGTCCCGGGGTCAAACCTGCGGGCCTCCCCCTTTTGGCTTAATCATTGTAACCACACACACAAACACACACGTGCGCGTGCGCACACACACACACACACACACACACATATATATATAACCAAAGTTTGTTTCGCCAGTTTTGGCAAAGGTTCTATCCAGGATTTAACCAATAGTTGGTGCCGGATTTGGCGTGGTCCACCAGATTTGGCGGACCTGCCAAACCATATTTTTTTTAATTTTTGGATACGGGTTGTCATTGGGCATTTTCCCACTGCCACATGACAACCTCCTATTCGACCACGTCATCCACTACACCGTTAGCCTGCTATGTCATCACCACATCATTGTATGAACACCACATCACTACCAACTCACCATGCCACGTTGATACCACGTCACTGTACAAACCGTATGGGTTGCCACGTGGCAACATCTTACTGGTCCACGGATCGGTCCAAAAGTGCCAAAAATGGGTGACATGTGGTAGCCTCTGGTGTTACCACGTCACCATGTTGACATCAACCTGACACGTGTCACCTCCTACTCCTTCCATGTGTGTTGTATGGATGTTGACGTCAACAGTACGGACGCTGACTCATCCCCCTGTTGACTGGGCTAGGTTGACCAAACTTTGACTGCGAATATCTTTCGATCCGTAACTTTGTTTGACGAGCCATTTGCACCGTTAGAAATCTTTCGACGCACTCTTCGTGAAAATGACATTTTTACTGAGTTTTGAGAACTTTGAATTTTTTTCCCTTTCTTTGTCTGCTAAGGCCATTTTGAGCATCCTGAGTTGCCTCTACGAGTTCTGAGTTGTTCTTAGTCTTCTTTGGATCCTTTTTGGATCACATCTTTCCACTGAGATATTTTTAGACCACCAAAATCTTTCATCAATCAATAGATAAGTGAGGGAAGAGTGCCCTCCCTTTGTCCTTCTCAATCCACTTTGCCTTGCTTGGATGTGTGCCTTTTAAGCCTACTCGAAGATAATCAACATCACCCCTGCATGAAGTCCTCTTCCTTCTATCTGGGATGTTATATTCCTTTAACTCATTCAAGTACTCAGGAGAAAACTCATCAACCGAAGGTATCGAAACTTCCTTATCCCGATCCATGATCATGGGGGGCTAAAAAAGTTTCAAGTTCTCTACATTCACAACTGAGTAAATCTGTATATAAGGTGGAAGATCCAGACGAAAAACATTTGTACCACTTTTCTCTAAGATAGTGAAGGGTCCATAATGAATGGTCTTGAGTTTCTTGCCTTCACCATTCAATCAATCCTTGTTGATGTGAAGACACACCCGATCTCCAACCTGGAACTGATGATCAACCATGTGCTTGTCATGCTGAGCTTTATATTGTGCTTGACTTTTCTCCAACTGTTCCCTAACTGCCTGGTGCACCTGTTGGATCCTCTGGATGAACTTGCGGGCTTTGTCCTCTGTTATTTCTTCATTTCCATCAGTATCTCTCCCATTCATCAAGTCCAAAGGAACCTAAGGTAGGTACCCAACACATGTCTCGAAAGGTGAACACTGAGTGGAGGAATGTAAGGCTCTATTGTAAGCATGTTGTACATAGGGTATATGTTCATCCCATAACTTGGGATGCTTACTGCATCAGCCTCGAAGCAAAAGTACCATTGTTCAGTTTACCACCTTTGTATGTCCGTCGGCTTGTGGATGGAAAGCAATGCTCCTCTTCAATTTGGTGTCCATCATTCTCCACAAGCTTGTCCAAAAGTCCCTAAGGAATCGAGTATCTCGATCTGAGATAATGGATGTGGGTAACCAAAGTGAACCCAAACATACTGAAAGAAGATATTAGTAGTCTGCTCAACAGTGATCTGATTTTTACATGGCATTGAGATACACATCTTGTTGAGCCCACTAGAACATACAAATAGTCATTACCCCCTTTTGACATTGGTAAACCCCTACAAAATCCATGGAGATACTTTCCCATGGATGGGATGGAATAGGAAGTGGTGAGTATAGGGCTAGTTTTCTATTAGTGGGCTTACAAGTAGACCACAACACACACCCCTTTACATATTTAGTTAGAATTTCTTTCATTTGAGGCCACTAACAAAACCTCTGCAAATGAGCCATAGTTTTTCCTACCCCAAAATGCCCAGACACAAGAGAACCGTGAGCTTCTTGTATTACATGGACTCGTTCACTTGTAGGAAAACATAGCTTTCCGAGATGGTAGAGTAGTTTTCCCTGTAGACAATAGTTCTCTACCTGTGCACCATGGGTTAGCTTCTCATATACTTCTTTAAAATCTTCGTCAATGGTATATTGTTTCACATAGCTATCATGAGACAAAGAAGTATTCTTCAAAATAATAGAAGCAACAATAGGAGGTCAAGAAATCATATCAGCTACCTTGTTACTCGTACCCTTTTTGTACTTAATTACCAAATGAAATTGTTGTAGAAAACCCATCCATCTATAGTGTCGAGATTGTTGCAGCTTGGTTTATGGTTGGAGATACTGTAAGGGTTGGTGATCTGTATGTATGATTGTTTCCTTCCCTAACAAGTAGTTCTTCCATTTCTTTATGCTTTGAACTAATCCATACAACTCTTTATCATATGTAGGATATTTAACAACATCTTGGTTAAGAGTTTCAGAGTGGTAACAGATAGGCTTACTATATTTCATCAATACTCCACCCATGGCGTATCTGTTGGCATCTGTCTCGATCTCAAAAGGCTGATGAAGATTCTACATTGCTAATACTGGTGCGGTACTGATCTTCTCCTTCAAAGTGTCGAAATATTTTTGTTGCTTTCCTTCCCACTGAAAAGTGTTATTCACACTGGTTAAGTCATGCAAAGGAGTTGCTATAAAGGAGAAGTTTGAAATGAACCTCCTCCAATACTGGACTGCACCTAAGAAGCTCTAGATCTCGGTTACAGTTTTTGGCTCAGGCCAATTTACAATTACATCAATTTTGGAAGGATCAATTTTTAGTTGTCCTCCTCCTACAATATGGCCTAAGTATACAAGTGCAGTTTTTCCGAATTCACATTTAGACAATTTTAAATACAACTTTTCCCTTTGCAAAGTATCCAATACTTGCTTTGCATGCCTCACATGTTCATCCCAAGTCCCGCTAAAAATAAGAATGTTGTCTAAATATACAATCACAAAGTCATCTAGGAAAGGCTTGAATACATCATTCATCACATGCATGAAAGTTGTCAGAGCATTACAAATCCCAAACGACATAACTAACCACTCAAACAATCCATGTTTGGTTTTAAAGGCAGTTTTCCATGCGTCCTGTTCTGCAACCCTTATTTGATGGTACCACTGCACAAATCCAACTTAGTGAAATAAACAACATTCTTGAACTAATCAAGAAAATCATCTATACGAGAAAGAGGGTATCAATTTTTCAYCRTGATTTTATTTAAGRCCCAGTAATCGACATACATTCGCCATGTGCCATCATTCTTTGGCACCATCATGATCRGAGAACCAAAAGGAAATGAACTGGGCTTGATGACCCCTTGATCAAATAAGCCTTGTACCTACTTCTTRATCTCTGTCATCTCCTCAATTGACATCCTGTACATGTGCACATTAGGAAGAGGAGAATCTTKTTGAAGATGTATCTCATGTTGGATTTCCCTCTTAGGAGGTACTCCATCTGGTTCTTGGAAAACATCATCATATTTAGAAACAATATCAATTAATTCCTTCTTATGAGAAGGATCACATCCTTAGAAAGCGTCGTATGCCCCGACATCTTTCTCTCTTATGACCATGAGTACATATATCTTATTAGAGTTTATGAGTCTCTTCATTTGTCATGCACTAACAAGTGTTGTGTTTACCCTCATGTTGTGAGCTCTAACAATATATTCCACTCCCCATTTAGTAAGGTGGTACTTGTTCTCATGACGAAAGAAGACTTATTTTCTATCATAAAGATAAGGACTTCCCAATACTATGCCACATATATCAAGTGATACAACATCCAAATCCACTTCATCAATCAACTTTGAAGCAATAGCAAATCTGACCCTACATTGTTTGGTGACATTAATGTTTTCTTTATCACATACCCAACCAAGAGGATAAGGCTTTGGATGTGGTTTCGTTTCAAGACCCATCTTCTTGACAAGTGCTTCATATATTAAGTTTACTTGGGAACCCAGATCAAATAATGAATCTATTTTAGTGTGTTTAGATACAACTCTTATGTGAAATAATTCATTCCTCTTTCATTCATCATCATGAGATTCATTATTGGAATTTGAACTAGCATGAAGGGAATCTTTACCTTTTACTCCAACCGTTGTGATATTTCCTTCATCCCCTGAATCAGAACCAAGATCTTGTTGCACTGTAGCGACGATTTTTGTCTTCCCCTTTCCACCGAACTGGTTCAGTCTCTTCTCTGGATGCAGTTTCCAATAGTGCTCATCATCATGACCACTTTTCTTGCAATGAGTGCAATATGGCTTTCCTCCTTCTCTCGTCACTGTGGCGGTCTTCTTGTCCTTCCTTTTAAACCTCTTTAAAGGTTTATGTGGGAGTTTGGAAGGTTTCTTTGTGGGATCTTCTTGAACATGCTTTCCCTTGTTTTCAATGTGAGTGGCTTGCACACAAACTTCGTCAAGACTGGTGGGGTTAAACAAGAGCAAGGTATGATGAATATAACTATGAAGTGTGCCAATATACTTCATTAAAGCTTCATAAGAATCCAAAGGAATGTTTAATGCAAGAGATTTCTTCCTAAATTCTTCTGTGAAACTCTATACAGTTTGACCTTTACTTTTCCTTAAAGTTTTCCATTCCATCATTGCTTTATGTAAATAACCTAATGGATAAAATTGCTTCCTTATCACTGATTTAAATTCCAACCATGAGGAAAGAAGATTACCACACTTTCTTCTGTCCTGGAGCTTGCTCTCCCACCATATGAGAGCAGTGCCTTCCAACCGAAGAGAATCCAGTTGCACTTTAACTTCCTCTTCATCAATATGTTGAACACAACAATATACTTCATCTAGTCGGATCCAATTATCTATCTTTTCAGGATTAACATCTCCATTAAACATAGGTAAAGCAAATTTTACATCAAGCTTTAATAATGGTTTCTTAAAAGAGGCTTTATGGCTGGAATAATGAGAATGATGAGAATGCTCAGAGGAAGAAAAACTAGAACTTGATGGTGAAGATGGAGGCTCAGGAGGATCTCCTCCAGCTTCTTGGTTTACCAAAGCATCATCATTAGCATGTGATTCCTTTTTCTTCCCTTTCTTCTTCATCCTCTTCTCATCATCTCCATACATTCGTCGACCATTTCTACATGCAATAAAAGACCATATGAAATTTTTTCTCTTATTCATCACGCTTGTCTTCTTCTGCCATTTTCTTCCTTCAGGATGCACAACCAACTTCAGGATTGAAAGTCTTAAGAGTTGCTTCACCCTGCTTATGCTTGGCCCTAGTAAGCATTCACACTCAACAATTCAAGTCAAAGATGATTGGTCTGATACCAACATTATCCAGGATCTTTTGACTTATAAAGAATTGCATTAAATGAGCATAAATTAAAGTGCACCATTAAAGAAGGAAAATCTTAATAATGAAGAGACATAAGCATCAAATCTGAACACAGAAATTTGATAACAGAGTTTGTCCCTGATGGACTAGGTCTCCTGGTCATGCTCTCAAATGGGTAAGCTTTTTCATTAACTCAACAAAAGAATTTGGAAAAATACATAAGTATACCTCATTCTAAAATCAAGCTACAAAAATATTGCTCAGATCAAAAAACGGACAACACCACTTAATTCGTGGCATTGAATTACCCAAAAATGATTATTTCCACACCTCGATCCGACTCTGGCATTCCCAAGCCCAAGAAGAATTTTTTCTCGATTTTCATGCTCTACAACCTGCAATTAATGTTGTTGTACCTTGTCTCATAATGCATGCCCGACCATACGCATACACGCCTCCTCCCATGGGCTCAGGTGGATGCAGCTTTTAAGTAATAATAGTGGCGTTCATTACAATAAAGTGTCGTCGGCCCATTGGTTATGGCGTGAGTATTAAGGCGTTATGGAGGGAGGAGGTCCCAGGTTCAAACCCACGTGCATCTTCCTTTTGGCTTAATCGTTGTAACCACATATTATATATAACCAAAGTTTGTTCCGCCAGTTTTGGCGATGGTTCTAGCCAGGCTTTATCCGATAGTTGGTGCCATATTTGGCGTGGTCCGCTAGATTTGGCGGACCCACCAAACCATTTTTTTTTAAATTTTCGGATACGAGTTGTCATTGGGTATTTTCCCATTGCCACGTGGCAGACTCCTATTCGACCACATCATCCACTGCACTGTCATCCTGCCATGGCAGTGCCACATCATTGTATGGATGCCACATCACTGCCACATCACCATGCCATGTCACTGTACGGACCGTACAAACTGCCACGTGGAAAATTCATACTGGTCCATGGATCGATCCAAAAGTGTCAAAAATGGGTGACACCTGGTAGCCTTTGGTGATGCCACATCAAGATGCAGACATCAACATGACAAGGGTCACCTTCTGCTCCTGCCATGTGTGTTGTACAGATGATGACATCATCTGTACTGGTGTTGATGTCAGCAATACGGATGTTGACTCATCCCGCTGCTGAGTGGGCTAGGTTGACCAAACTATGACCGCGAATATCTTTCAATCCTTTACTTCATTTGACGATTCATTTGTGCCGTTAAAAATCTTGCAACACGCTCTTCGCGAAAAATGTCATTTTTACTAAGTTTTGAGAACTTTACATTTTTCCCCTTTCTTTGTCTGCTGAGGCTATTTTGAGCGTCCTGAGTTGCCTCTGTGAGTTATGAGTTGTTATTAGTCTTCTCTGGATCCTTTTTAGATTAGCTTGGGTTTAGAGTCTTCTACTTAAGCAAATCTGTCAATATAGAACCTGCCCCGACTCCTTCTATTGACTTAAGGCCTCTAAAAACAGGGTCAAGTTGTTAATACCTACATCTAAGTTAATGGAGATAGTACTAGCTACTTTTACTCATGTACAATCATTTACATCAGTTCGAGTGCAATGAAGTAATTCATACTATTGATTTGGTTGCAAGGGTGATTGTTGAGCTACATAACACCCATAGTTATTTTCCAAAAAACAATTGCCCAACACTGAATGAGAAAAGTTGATAAGTTCGATCTAACCTTCCAACTCTATGACAATGTTCCATGTGGGATTTGTTGTCGACTATGGATTGATTTGTTTGTCCCTTGTAGGGAAGCCATAGGTGGGAGCAATTGGTGGAAAAATAACCCTATAGCTTTTGAGACCAATCCTTGCTCAACAATAAACCATATGCTTTAGGGATATCAACAACCACAATGTCAATGACCTGACAAACCCTGGGGTTTGATGCTAGTCTAATCATGAAATATTTTAATTCTCCCATAACCTTCACACCAAATCTATGTAACTAAATGATCCTAGTTGTGCATTTAAAAGGAACAACGTTAATATTTTGGCAGACAAAATAAGGCAATATGTTAGAGGATTTTCCTGAATCTACCAAACAATTATGCACATTGTAGTTGTAGATATTGTAGGTTAGTTAGAAAGGAGGAGTTTGTGATTTTGAGTGTGTGCCCATATTGGTTGCATTAATATTAGCTTTAAGTGAAACTTTATCCTCTGATTTACTCTTTGTGGGTTTGGGCTTGTTATTAAGAGTAGTGGTGGTTTTCTGTTGAGAATTGGGAAGAGTTTTAAATTTATTAAGGATTAAGTCTCTTAGTTGTGGTAAAGTACATATGTCATACATGGAAACATATTATTTTGTCTTCTTCATGTCTTTTATGACGTTTTATTTCATGGGCTGCATGGTTGGAGTGCTAATAGAGGTCTTGGCTACTTGAGAAGTGTTAGGTGTGGATTTTGATTAAGAGTCATAAGTATGACCCTGAGTCAAGGTAAGGGGTGTGACATTTTCTAGCAATTGGAGTTGGTTTAATAAAATATTGGAATTGGAAATGGGTCCTTTGCTTCTCAAACTATAACTTTTTAGGGCGGCCTGGGTAGCCTACACATCTCCTAAGGATACCTCTCGTACTCCTTCACTATAAGAATCCGCTAGCCAGTCCCAAAGTAATAGGGTAGCTTCCTCAATTGTGTCTCCTTATTATGTGGTTTCTTTAGTCTCAACCTCTTGGGATGACTAATCCAAGTGGATATCGGTGGCCACCCACATATTACAACTCGCTCAAATCAATTTGTTGTCAATTTACTATTTTTAGTAGCTTTTCGGGTCCCAAACTTTCGGGGCCATTTTGAAGGCCTAAATGATGTTTTTTCACGATCGAGGACCTTAAATATAGTAAGAGGCTTTTGATTGAGCTGGTGAAATGAATCTCCTCTTTAATACCTTTACAATGAGATATCATGTGCCCCGAACGGAGATCGTATGCTAAAGTTACATCCACGGGAAGTTGATAGACCAAACTACCCAAAACGGGGTCCACAAAACTATTGGATTTTCATCTTCCAGGGTTAGGGTTTTGGATTTTCTTTATGTTAAAAAGGCCTTTGGAGCCTCATTGTAA
>JASDQU010026387.1:51263-70327 GCA_032191745.1 Picea mariana
CACTGGTTGTAGCCTCTGTGTAACTTCCATGACTCTACTCTGGATGGCAGTAATATGTTGTTGTACTGTGTGTTGTTCCTGTGATATTTTCATCTTCTCGACTACAGTAAGTAGCTTCATGTGTGCTTGCACAGTGGACGCCTAATGCTTTGCCTCATGTAGTTGTGCTTCCAGTTTCCTTAGCTCCAAATCTTCTGCAAGGTGCTCATAGGTCTACCCACTTCGATCACTCAGTTTCTTACACTCTGAGGTGAGTGCCCTGATTATTTCTATTGTGCTCTTGGCAATTTATTCCCTTTGATTGCACACTTCTTGCAGAGTGCTCAACACTACTTGGATCTCTAGCTCCATTACTCTTGCTTGAAGTTACTAAATGGCCTCGACGAGCTTCCCCACTTGAATCTCGGTTGACTCTTATTCCTCCTATGTCAAGCCCATCACAAAGTGAAGTGCTTTAGTCACTGCCTCTTTGGTCACAGTCTGCTCTACGAGCAGCTAGTTTTTTTCTTTCTGCATCATTGCTTTGTCCTCCTCGAACATCTTCTGAATTTCATATTTTTCCTTCTGCGTGGCTCGAAGTTTCTCTAAGATCTCCTCCTTTTCTTTCTTCAAGGATTTTGTAGCCTGGTCCTTTTCTTCTTGGACTTGCTGAAGTCGAGCCTCTCTTGCATCTACTAGTCTTCATAATTGGGCGAGCTGATCCCTCAATTCTGAAATCTTCAATGAAGAAGGCACAGTAGATACTACGCAACTCAAATGGATGGTTTGTTGTATCTCCTGCAGTTCCTTCTCTATTATTTCATACATCGTCTCATGCTTCGYTCCATGTCTTTGCAAGATATCCTCTAGATCATCCTCTATGGTTGCGATGATGAGATCGTCATCGTCCACTATGAGCACATTCTTTGACTGGGGTTTATTGGCACAGGTTTTCTTTATTGTTGAGGGTTTCTACAGAGAAMCCTTCCTTTTATTTGATGTTTAGGCCTCGATAAGGGGATCCTTYGGTAGTGTAAATTCACCTTTGTCTTGATTTTCTCCTTCTTCCACTCCTTCTTCTTCTTGATTCACTTCATCTCCTCCTCCTCCTGCAGGCAATTCAGGCCCACTTTCCTCCGATGTGGTGTCCTCCTCATCACTTTATATGTTTTGTACTTCCTCCTTT
Source organism: Picea mariana (assembly GCA_032191745.1). Lineage (NCBI taxonomy): Eukaryota > Viridiplantae > Streptophyta > Pinopsida > Pinales > Pinaceae > Picea > Picea mariana. The sequence goes on from JASDQU010026387.1 coordinate 52,429, forward strand.
TTCTTCTTTTTCTTCGCGTTGGTCTACCCATCATGTTCAACTTGGGTGACCAATGGACTTCCTATGATGTTGGGGTCAGAGAGTTTTCGAGTGTCAAACTAGTACAAGGAACTCTACTGGCGATTCTTTGGTGATCTCCTCCATATCCTTGTCAGTCGGTTTATAATAGGACTGCAAATCCTCCTTATTATCATCCTTGCATGCAGTGATATACATAGAGTGTTGATCTGCGCAGAACTTCCCTAGCGGCCTGTACTGGTGTAATGTATTTGGTGTCAGGTGGGGAAATGCCTCAATAGCATGCTTCAGCTACTAGTAGTATGCATGGAACACCGTGTTCGATTGGCAGTACTTCACCATATCATTTGTGTACCATAAGGTGGAGAACCTCGTGGCCAATGGCTCCGATAGATCGATAACCGGGAAGTTTTCTCCTTCCAGCATTTTCCAAGCGACAAATGTGATCAATACCAATAGCTAGCTAAAATGAAACTCATATCCTTGGTCCTACGCTTCGCAGTAGTCCTTCTCGATCTCGTTGACGAGGTAACTTGCCCAGTTCATTTGCCTTCCTTCTATGCCATTCCTTGGGAGGTCTACTACAAATCCAGTGACCTGTGTCAGATAGTTCTTTTTGACGAGCTTGCCAGCTATAAGCTGACAAACTAGGCACATTGCGCCATCCTAGATGGAGGATACCTTGTAGCCTCACTTTCCCTTTTATAAATCACCATAGTCTTCCTTTATGCATTGTGCCAGAGAGCGATCAAAAGTCTTCCATGGGTAGAACTATTGAGGGTTCGGTCCCTGCATGCTCAGTCCTGTGATGAGGTGGATCAGTGTTGGATCCATAGTGATGCGCCTATCAAACCACATATATCCTATGTGGTAGCATGACATCAGGAGTTTACCGCAAGAATTAACCTCTTGATGTCAGCTGAAGTGAGGGATATTCATTACATTCAGTATTGTCAACTGCACGAGCTCCTTAATCCATGGTTGGGAGACTATGCGCGGCTTCTTCCCAGTTGTCCTCATCAAATACCAATGTGGAACGAGAATCGCATAGTTCTTCCTGTCTTCGAGGTTAAATTCGATGCTCTCAATAAAGTTAATGACTTCAAATTCTTCTTCAGTCGATGTTTCATGAAAAATCATAGGTACATTAGTAACTATTGCACATAAGGCTATCAATTTTCCTTTAAAAAAGCATATCCTTCCCAATGAAGGTATCATAGCAGGCTTTCCCAAAATTTCCCAAGTGCTTTCTGGCATAATATTGACATGTGTTTCTTCATCCAATACACAGTTTATGTCAAAGTCTTCTATTCTTGTAACTATGCGTTTTTTTTTCTTTCAGGATCTCTGGTAAACTAATGTCTCTGTGATCATCCATTACTTCTTTTAATTGTATTAACATAGTCTCTGAATCTTTTTATGTATGATTCTTTAACATATCCTTCGTCTCTTGACCTTCTTTATAGTTTTATTGTCTCATGTTCATCTTTTTAACTTTAGTAATCATTCTTGGGCAATCCTCAACCTCATGACCAATAGCTTTACAACAAAGACAAATAGGACCTATACTAGGGCATTTATTAGCAAGATGTCTCAGTGTTCTGCAATTATAAAACAATGTCAATCCTCTCTTTCTTTTAAACAATCTCCAACCTCTTCTATAATGCGTACTAGGATCGCAGTGTTGGACTTGCAATCTGCAAAAATTCTTTCTAGGTTCCTGCATCCACTTATTAGTTCAAAAATTATTTCTATGCATAGGAATAACACATTTTTCTCTATTTCTATCAAATTTATTCAGGTCAACTCTTTGTTCTAACTATGCCTTAGTTTTCAAACTCAGACAAAATCTATCAAACATACCTAGATTCATACTTTTGAAGAAAAAAACATTTCCACTTATCTTACCTTTACCAGAGCATAAATCTTTAAGATCTTACCTCTTTTCTTCAGATCGGGTTTCTCTCTTAGCACAGAGCTTCGCAAGTTAAGTAGAATATTGCGCACTACAACAACAGATCTACGCAAAGAGCTTTCTCCTTTCTTCAGTTCCCAACAATCACATTTTCAGGTCCCAACAACAAAACCATTTGTTGGCATAGGGGCAGACCCGGGGTTCAACGCTTCAACAACACACCAACAAAACCCTAACTACCGGCCCTTTTGGAGACACCTACGAAGTAGATGAAGTCTCACTCGAGGTAGAGGCAGGGGGGTTGCAGGACTCAGGTGTCTACAACCAAGCTGGGACACAGATCTATGATTATAACACTTAATAGAGCACTTAAACAACCATATGCATTAGTTCTTGACTCTCATTCACATCGCATGTTAAACCCTTATTACAGATCAAGGCAGTAACAATAAATATCAAGTACTTTCAATCACTTAGCACATATCACTAACTTAGATTTAATATTCAAATACCATTAAGAACTAAGAAACAAAATCATATGCATTCATCATACATTATAACAACAGTACTTAAGAAAATAAACAGTATCAATCACATCGCACAAAGCACATTGAAACACAGGATATACGTGGTTCACCCTAGTGTGGGGCTATGTCCACCAACTTTTTCTTCTTCTTTATTAGTCTTTAGTATTCTTACATTCATTTTCCCTATGCATAAAACCACAAATCCAAACTCTGCAGAGGATAGGAGATCTGCGCGTAGCTCACCATATCCTCCTTCCCAAAATAAGGTCAAGGCACAGATCCAACTCTTTTGTCAAGCACAGAGCCTTACATACAACGTGTGTGCACAAAGAAACTTACAAAACACTCTCACTTAGATCTACAAGCCTTAACACATTCTTCCACCAAGCTAACTAGTCATGCACTAAGCCAATCAATAACTAATAGTTTCTACATTACATTCCTTCCTATAAATACTTTTACAAAAAGGCCTTATCATGGGTAAACCCATGGGCCGACATCCTTTAACCCATTACATAAACCATAGAAAACCCCTTGCTGGGTACACAGGCTAGCAAAATGAGTGATATCTTGTGCTCTCAACTTCGCCTGGGTGCTCCATCTTCGACCAGCTTGTCAAAGTCCCAAAAGTGGTCAAAAACGACTAATGTTCTCTCAAAACTTGGTCTTCTTAATTCAAGATTGGAGTAAGTGTGTGTGTTGGAGAAAAGGGTCATCAGAAGGGGACCTGGCAACATCAAGGCTCTGGTTACAATAAAACTTGCTTTTTTTATTGTATGATTCCTTGATCACATACATAGGTTCTCGTTGAGTATATTATATTTCTTTCACTTTGGTTGGCTTGTGTTCCCTTGTAGATTCAACATCACAAGAGCATCAGGGTGAAGCTAGGACGAAAACGACAATAGGTAGCGATATTTAAATGGTATGTTTCCTTGTTAAATAGTAAACTCAATGATTAGAGATTAGGGAAAGAGTCATGTCCTATTCTATTTTGTTCTAGATCTAGGTGGATCTAGGGAGATCTGTTTATGTCTGCATTTACCGATAAGTCCCATAACAAATTTGGAGACCATACTGGGGATACAACCTCCTTTTGATTTTTTTTCTTCCCATTTTCCTTTAGCCTACCTTCCTCTGATAAATTTCATTCTCTGAGTCTGTGGGTGATCCATCTGGACTCCCTGGGTTTGGAAGTTCATTTAGATTTTTTGTCTTTCTCCCAATTTTTCTTCATTTACAGAGATCATTGCACTGTGCCACATTGTCAGCCTACGATGACCCTGAGACATCCCTCTCTGCTTAGCCAATATAGTGCAACGATGTTGCACTATGCCATGCTAGTAGCCTGTGATGACCTATGCTTGTCGCACTGTGTCCCATACCCAGCATGCGACGACTCTTGTAGATTTTGTTGGAGCGAGCCAATTTGACTTTTGCCACTAAGATTTGCCTTGGTTGCCTGGGGTGAACTTCTTATACCAATGTTTGATTGATTCCTGAGTTTAAAGCTTGCTTTTGATTGGTTTTCAGTGATTGAAACTCTTTCTTTGAATTTAGTGAGTTTTTGCTTGTTGATCATTGTCACGAGGATATAATCTCAGATCTTGATCTGGGTGCTTGTTTGACAAAGGATTTTTTGTTTGTTTCAATTTTTGAATTGATTTCATTTTTCAGATTGTTTGTTGATTAAGAAACACTTTTTACTTTCATATGACAAAAGGTTTTCTTATCTTTTCCATTTTTGTCTATATTAAGAATTTGATTTGGGAATTGTGTTAAGAATGTCTTGATTTTCTTGGATTACATTTTCCTTTCGTCATCACACCTTTGATTTTTCTTTGAAAAGGAAGAACTGAATTCATTTATTCTTTTTAGTGATCCCTCATAAGAAAAATTTTTACAATCGAAATATTCGTAAAGAGAAGAAATTGGAAAATTTTGTAGTTCATGATTATTTGGAATTGTGTTCATTTGAAATTAAGAAATTGCAATTTGTAGCTTGTTGTACTTCGAAAGAAATAATTTCTCCCTATTGTAACTAGAGTTCATTGAATTGAAAAATTGCACATTCATCTCTTTTTGCATTTTATCGGGTCAAGGTCACAAATTCATCAGTTTCACTTTCATCTCCCTTTTTAAGTAAGCAACAACCTCTAAAACACAGCGTAAATTTAAAATTTATTAGTAACTTTTATTTTCTAGGGATCGTTTTCACCAACATTAGCTAGGATAACGCTTTGGAATAGGTTGTAAGGCACACTCTCCAAAAAATCAAAACACACAATAGTATCTTGTGATAGGGATAGTTCAAATCCAATTGCTACATTTTGTCCTGGGAAGCCCTTCTCACACAAGGGTCAAACCCATGGGGCCATTGAGACTAGAAGAGTTACTCACCCTGTTTTGTTGGTCTTGGTGTAGAGATTGTGTGTATTATTGGGGGTCTCTTGAAGGTATACCCCCAATTATGAGTGGAAGCCTTTCAAGTTGATTTCAGGCTAGATACATGTTTCCCCATACATCATTGTTGTAGTTAGTAACCTTAGTAGCCTATCTCTTTAGGGTCTTTACACAAGGTGACTATGGAGTGAAAGTCTTCATGGTACCTAGAATTGACGTATGCCAAACTCACTTGGGTTCCTTGGAGGGTATACCCACGATTATGTGTGGGAGCTTGCACCAGGGTGTAAGTCCATTAAGCAGGTCGTGAACGTAACTTTTTGACCCACTCATCTCAACCCCTTCTTTTCTTGATTTCACAACGGAATTCATCACCAACTAGTGACTTCGAAATAAGAACGTTTGTTTGTTTGGTTGGTTTGATTCCTAGATTTTATTAGTGAGTGTTGTTTATTTTCTCTAGTTGGCCATATATTTTTTCCTTTCTTTACTTGGTTCAGCCAACATCAGCCTTCACCGTTCACGTAGGATGCAAGGGATACCCCCGGAATATCCAGAAGGTTACCAACCTTTGCTTCCTAATTCACTAGAAGGCTCTCCCGAGGGAGTAGTCAACAACGAAGTAGATTCTGAAGTTTGAATCACACACTCATTGGAGGGATTCATAATAGTTTCAAATTCTTTAGAAGCATTATGACTTCCTCCAAACCCGGCTTTGAGTGTTCTACAAAATCCACATATGCTTCGGATGAACTCGTCCAGAGAAATTGTTGTTTTTTATAATACTAAATTACCTACTGGACCTAACGCAGGATCTGGAGTAGAGGATACACTTTTTCAAATGGAATCATTTGGGACACCAGTTCACACTGTCAAAATTTCTAATCCTAGTTTCGTCCTTTTGACAGTTCATGATATTTACGACAACCTAGGAGTGAGTCATGATCGACTTATGGCATCGCAAATTCCTGAGACATATGTTACCTATATGGTACCTTTAGACCATTTCACTGGTACCACCAGTAGTGCCACCATCGTTCCAGACCAATTGTTGGTTAGATCTCACTCGATTATCCCTCTCCATATGGCCCATTCTATTATGGTCCCACAAGATACCACGATTTTCACTGGAAATGTGGTTGTTACCCAAGCTCCAATTGGAACACCACTTCCTCCTAGACCCAATTCCATCACTTCCCCTTGGGTATAGAGCTCTGAATACTTCCATTGCTATCCCTGCCCAAGTTCCATCCAGATGCTCTGGAATTTTTGTTCCTCCTGGGTACAATGCTGCGAGTCAGTTTGTTCCTACACTTGCCTAGATACTCTTCAGAGGGCCTTATGTTCCTCTACCACCTTTTCTAGGAAGATCTCATCATCTTGGCCCTAGTGGCTCCAATCCAGTTGGAGGCACCAATCATTCTGTCACTTCTGGTTTCCAGATTCCTGTTGGAGGTCAACCTCAAGCTGGGGAGAAACCTCAATTTGGGGGACAACCTCATATTGGGGCACAACCTCAACTTGTGGGGAAATCTCAGGTTGGAGTCCATAACCCACTTTATGGACAAAACGTACCTATGTTACAAACTCAACCTTGGAATGTTCCTTTCCAAGGAAATCCACAACCTTATGGGGGGAAACATCCTCAAGTAAATTCTTTTGTACCCCCCCCCCAACATCGGCCAATCGTATCTAAGTTCTTTGAATCCCACTTGGGTTCAAAATGTTAAATCTAGTGTTCCTTTCCAAGGGAAAATACCTAATCAACCCAACCTTGTGGGCTATTTGCCTCAAAATCCTCCACAACCGAATCCGTTAGGACTATACACTTATCTGCAGACTGCTTATGGTCCCATTGGTATACCTATGGGGCTTCCCCCTCATAATTACCAGTTTCCTTAAGTGAACCGACAGTTTCCTTTTCTAACCACTTTGGATTTAGCTTATCTATCTAGGATTTTGAATGATCCTATCTTACATTCTTCTTATTGGCCCATCATACTGACCAAGTTATCGTCCAAAATTCCTAAATTTGACATTCGAGCAGGAGAAGATCCGAATAATCATGTTATGACTTTTCATCTGTGGTGTTCATCCAACTCTTTGATGGATGACTCCATTAGATTATGACTTTTCCAATGAACTCTCATGGGTTTGGAAGAAAAATTGTACATCGAGTTACCGCGAGGATTCTTCAATGACTTTAACACCCTAGCCATGGCCTTTTTGAAACATTACAAGTTGTCGATTCGATACGAGACAGGAACTGAAATTTTGAGTTCTTTCAAACAATCCTTGTCCACTCACATTTCTGATCACATTCATGAGTGGAGGAGAAGAAGACATTTAATCAAAGTTCCTCTTCCTGATCAACTATTGGCTGAGTGGTTTACCAAATCACTCATTGGACCTATCGCTCATGATGTCTCCATGGGTGGTGTTGTCACTGAAGATCAAGCGATTAGTCGTGCTCAATACCTAGATATCATTTATTCACAAATGGGAACACTTTACGATTTGATACCTGATGCCCCTTGTCCTTCCACAAACCCTACCCCAACACCTCCAACATATTCTCATGCTGTTGATGGTGTGATCGACACATTTCATGCTSAGACCTAGTCTGCACACATCGGTCACACCAATCCCAAATCTAATAATTCTAATACCCAAAATACTCCTACTCCTACTTCTTCCACCAGTAAGACTGTTGAGGTTAATTATGTTCAATCCACACCTACTAGGAAAAATAAAAATAAAAAGAAAGGAAAGGGTAAGAACAAGGAGGAAAAGAATAATAATCCACAATCTGATAAATCCAAAATGCAAACCACTGACGAGAAATATAAACATAAACCTCATTACCCCTTCCTTATTTGTGGTGATGATCATTACACGAAATATTTTCCACGACGTGCTGAGGTTACTAAGTTCCTCCAAGGGACTGGGAATCCTTCTACACCTATCATGTTATCACAACCTTTCCCTTCTCATCATCAAGCCCAACTGGTCATTCATGACCAAGCTTCTCCTTCTACCTTATCTTATGTACTTATGTGTATTGTTGACTCCAAAAAGAATGAAGTTGTAGTCGCAAATCAAGCCAAAGATTACTCTCCGTAAAAAGATAAAGTTGATGATATACCACCTTCGTTAGTTCNGACGAGAAATATAAACATAAACCTCATTACCCCTTCCTTATTTGTGGTGATGATCATTACACGAAATATTGTCCACGACGTGCTGAGGTTACTAAGTTCCTCCAAGGGACTGGGAATCCTTCTACACCTATCATGTTATCACAACCTTTCCCTTCTCATCATCAAGCCCAACTGGTCATTCATGACCAAGCTTCTCCTTCTACCTTATCTTATGTACTTATGTGTATTGGTGACTCCAAAAAGAATGAAGTTGTAGTCGCAAATCAAGCCAAAGATTACTCTCCGTAAAAAGATAAAGTTGATGATATACCACCTTCGTTAGTTCAACATTCTCCCCCAACTTCACCTCCAAATGGTCCTCTTCATCTCAAATGACCAGGTATCAATACAGTTCTTTGGCCCTCTCCCAAGGGCGTTGTTCGAAAGATTGTGTTTAATCCTCATGTGTGTGATTCCCAAAACTACAGTATTGTAGAAGACCTTGCACAAGCTCCCTCTGCGATGTCAAATCTCGAAGTCCTTCAAATTTTTCTTGCTCAACAAAAGGCTTTGTTAAAAGCCATTGGTGGAATTGATCCCATAGATACTAACTTAATAATCTTTGACTTGGAATATCACAATCCAAGTCTTCCTCCTCAGTTAGCATTTCAAATCCAAGTTGTTGAAAACAAGAATATATGTAGAATTGTTATTAATGAAGGAGCCTCAACTTGCGTCATGTCCATCACTTGTTGGAAATATATTGGCTCTCCTACCCTCACCAAATCACACAATACACTTAAGGCCTTCAATGGTATAGGTTTTAAACCTTACGGTGTTCTTTCGTTGTTTTCTATTACATTGGAAGGTAAATCAATGAGTGTCGAGGTTGAGGTCTTTAGTTAACCTCTTGATTATAACCTTTTACTTGGTTGTAGTTAGATTGATTCTGTGCGTGCAGTTGTGTCTACCCTTTTTCGTGTGTTATGTTTCCTGCACCAAGGAAAGGTCATTACTGTTACCAAATGGCCTTCTTTAATTCTGATTCTCGTTCTAGAAACGTCCCTTTTATCTCAAAGACACCCCCCAGCTATGAGAATTTTGGAGTGGGTCTTTTGAAAGATTCAACTTTGATGAGTACATTTGCAATTCCTCCTCCCTTTGTTGCCTCTATTAACATGATATCCACCATTGTTCATGAAACCCCTACGTCCTATGACCCATGGGTAGTACCTAGCTCTGTCGATTACCTTCGTTATTGTGACAAGATGCCTTTAAGTCCGGTTGAATCCACTTATCAAGTTACTCAATCGGCAACCCCTGCTCCCCCCTGTCTCTGTGATTCATCTCTTGATCTGTTCCACATGATATTTCCTACTGATGAGATGATCATGTCATTCATGTCTATGGAAGATACCCCATGGGACGATGGACATCATCGCTCCATTCTCTTCCTAGAGTGTGGCACCATAGAGAGTTACCAACAGATTTAGACTCCATCGACCATTGTTGTTATTTCTTCTGTTCCTCAGTCAACACGCGATGTTTTTTACGAAGGGAACTTGAGAAACATTTCACCTATCGTCCCTCTCGACATATCAATTAAACTCGGAGTCATGGAGAATGTTCATATCGAGGCCTCATGTTCTATTGATGAGGTCCACACTTATAAAGCTCTTTTCCAAGAATTTTGTGATGTTTTCTCCTGGAGTTAGGAAGAAATGTCAGGTATTGATCCTAATATCGTTGTGAATGAGATTAAGATGTACCCGGATGCTAAACCCATTAGGAAGAGACTTCGCCCAGTGCATCCACACAAAGCTATTGTTATCAATCTTGAAGTTGAAAAAATTCTTAAAGATGGCTTTAACTATCCCGTGGCTTTGACTAATTGGGTATCCGATCTAGTTCCGGTGAATAAGAAACAAGGTACCATCCGCGTTTGTGTAGATTATATGGACATCAACAAGACTTGTCCTAAGGACAATTACCCAACCCCTTTCATCGACTAGATCGTTGACGCCTGTGTCAGCAGTGAAATCTTCTCTTTGATGGATGGTTTCTCGAGCTATAATCAAATTAATATTTTACCCATGGACCAACACAAGACCTCTTTTATTTTCCATTGGGGAACCTTTGCCTACCAAAAATTACCCTTCGGTCTCAAGAATGTTGGTGTGATTTTTCAACGTGCTATTTCTTATGCTTTCGATGATATTAAGCACATTGTGCAACCCTATCTTGACGATCTACCGGTGCATTCCATGCATCACCAAGATCACCCGACACATTTAAGGGCCATTTTCGTACATTGTTGTTAATATCATATCCTCTTAAACCCACACAAATGTGTTTTTTGTGTGGAGTCCAACCAACTTCTTGGTTTTATTGTGTCGATACACGGGATTCGAGTAGATCCCTTGAAGGTTGAGGTTATTCTCAATCTACCTCCTCCTTCCACACTATGCCAACTCCAAAGTTTACAAGGGAAGGCAAACTTTTTGCGTCATTTCATCCCCAATTACGTTGAATTGACAAAAATATTCACTCGTCTACTCAAGAAAGTTTATGAGTTTGTATGGGACGATACTGCAAACAAAGCCTTTGAAGCTTTGAAACTTGCCTTAACCCATACCCCATTACTGTTCCCCCCTGACTATAGCCAAGATTACTTCCTCTACTTAGTTGCTTCAGACTCTACCATTTCTATGGTCTTAGTCCAAGAGGATGATTCACATGATGAACATGTGATATACTATTTGAGTTGGAGTCTCATGACTACCAAGACCAAATACCTACATGTGGAGAAACTGGCAGCCATTCAAGTTGTCCAACATTTTTGTCATTATATCTTATTACGCAGAACCATCGTTATTTTTTATTGCAACCCCATGCAACATATCCTTAATCGAAAGTTGTGAGGGGGAAAGTAATCTAAATGGATAGTGATTCTCTAGGAGTTTGACTTGGAGTTTGAACGCGCTAAGTCAAAGAAATCTTTGGTTTTTGCCGAACTGATATCTGACCTTCCCTCCACTGAGACAGAAAATATGGCAGAGGATTCCTTGCCTGACAAATCCCTTTTTCAGATCAGTTCTGATGATGTATGGTATGGATATATCATTATCTATCTCCAGATTCAAACTTTTCGGCCTGATCTATCTAACACATATCGTCGTCGTATATGATATCAAGCCCACCAATACATCATTTTAGGTGATACCATTTACCGACGTGGTGTTGATTCCATTTTTCGACAATGTCTTACTTACGATGAAGTTGAGAAATATTTGAATGATTGTCACTCTGGAGCATGTGGCGCTCATATGTATGGGTATGCCACTGCCCAAAAGATCTTATGAGTGGGTTATTCCTGGCCTTCTTTGTTTAAGGATTGCATTACTGTCGTTCAGAAATGACATGCTTGCCAAACTTATAATAACAAGATAAGATCTCATCCTACTCCCTTACATCCTGTAGTTTGCGTTGGTCCATTTTCCAAATGGGGCATCGACTTCATGACATGTAACCCTCACTCAGCCAAGGGGCATGTATACATCATTGTAATTGTCGATTATTTCACTAAATGGGCCGAGGCGATGCCTACATTCGATAACACCAGGAAAACTGCAGCATTGTTCATATTCAATCATATCATTACTAGGTTTGGTGTCCCTCAAGCCATCGTTATTGATCATGGTAGTCATTTTCATAATTTTATGATGTCTAAACTTATTGAAAAGTTGGGTATTCACCATGAAAACTCAACCCCTTATTATCCACAAGCCAATGGCCAGGTTGAAGCAATTAACAAAGTTATCATTACTATGCTTCAAAGGATTATAGGAATTCATAAGACAAGTTGGAACACAATGTTGTTTTTAGCATTATGGGCCTATAGGGCATCCGTTAAGTCTCCCATGGGGTTTACACCCTTCCAGCTAGTTTATGGTATCGAGGCTATCTTGCTGATTGAATGTGAAATATCATCTTTGAAACTGGCCATTGAACTTCTCCCCAATACCTCTATTGAAGAAGAACATCTTTTGTATTTGATGCAAGTAGACAAAAACCATCGCGATATCGCCTTAGTTATTGAAACTCAAAATAAATGTGTTAAAGCCCAATATGACAAACATTTCAAGCCACGTGTTTTTTCTGAAAGTGATCTAGTTCTTATTTACGAACAAGATCTTGATTTGCTAGAGGCCGGTAAATTCGAGGCCATGTGGCATGGTCTTTACATTGTCAAATGTGTGTTGGAGGAGGGAGCTTATGACCTAGTTGATTATGATGGAATCCCTTTGAGTGAACCCAGAAATGGGCTTTACTTAAAGAAGTACTATGCTTAATTCATTTTCGCATGAGTGCGTGTACTTTTAGTGTATCATACTCTTGTGTGCTTCTTCGTTGTTTAGTTTCAACCTTCAGCTTCTTATCGTGTGTTGTGCTTGGTTTCTAGGTGTCGGTGTCTTCGATACCCTACATTGGCTTCATTGATGGTGCTAGTCACAGTAATCAGAACTTAGCATCTGCTTCTTGGGCAATCTATGCACCTACGGATGAATTGAATAATCGACATTGTGTTTGTCTTGGTCGTGCAACTAACAATATTGCGGAATAGAGTGCAGTCATCGAATTATTTATCGATGTTGTTTCATTCAGAATCTGTCATCTTATTGTACGAATTGATTCGCATTTAGTAGTCCTACAGTTGAGTAATGTTTACCCCATTCGAAGTCCTACGTTATTAAGGGTATATTTATGAATTCGCCTCTTGGAACGTCATTTTGATTACATTGAATATCAACACATTCCTTGATGTCTAAATACATTAACAAATGCTTTGGCTAATTATGTGTTAGACAGACATTTGAGACATTTATAAAATCCAATCACACTTTGTATATACAACAAGTAAGCTGGTAGAAGCCTCATATATATATATATAATGATAAAAGTGTTACAAAAATTGGTTTTGTCCGAAGACCAAAATATCAAAAATGTGAAGCACACACCTTCATATACAATAGAGCATCAAGGATATTTCTCGCTATAACATGAGATTGCACGTGCTACTCTACAGAGAAGTCGACCATTGGAAGCAGAAACATCCACTGTATGGCATTGATAATGCCTCGAGATATTGTCGATGGAGGCATCCGGGATGTTCATCGTAAGCCCCTCCAGGTTCTTCTCTAGGATATCATAGTCGACAACAGCTACCCCTGCTATGTCAGCTCTCTCCCCTCGCCTCTGGATATGGGATGAACTTGGAGGTCGGTAAGGTCTCACGTCTACATCATCAAAGAGCACTTGATTAGTCATCGAATAAACAACATATAAAAACATTTTATATTAAAAATCACAAAACATCATAAAAACAAAAATTTCCTTCTTACCTATGTCCCCCCATTGGGAACCTTTAGGAAGAACCAGGTCTAGATCTCCATGTAATTCTAGTCCAGCATAGGCATAGTCATCGACCATAAGCATCTGGGTCCTCAACCAGTCAAAGAAAACATCATTATACATGATGATAGGACCAGTCATATGTTGTGCCATGAGGTCAACCCACCTCTTCATTCTTGGATCATGTGGGGCAGGTATACCCCACTCTACCTACAAGCGCAAATACGGGACCCTCTCTAGGAAGGACACCATAATCAAACTGTGTCCAAACTATTTCATCTCACCACTCCTGCACTTGGTCAATTGTTTTTTCATGCTTCTAAGAACCCCTTCATATGAGATTAAAACTCAGGGCTCCGTACATTCCAACGCATGCTAAAAATAGATCTGAAGAGCCATATGGGGAGTTGAACTCCCAACCATGTGTGTGATGGTGTAGAGGATGGTCTGTATAGGCAAGTCTCAGACATCTTTTATAGCGACTTTTCCTCTATGATTCTAAGTACCTGGCACACAATGTGCACTGATATATTGTCTCACAGGCTAGGCACCTCCCCTGCTAACTGTAAGTGTAACTCAGGGCCCATGATGAGATAGCCCAGTTAAGAAGTAGATATCCTCGATATCTATCATAAGAATTTGAGCACCCACATGGAACGGCTGTTCGTTCACATCCCACATGTGAACCAGGTATTCGAGTGACCTCAGTTGGGCCCTCATGCCTTGGATTTTGAAGAAGTTTAACAATCCACACTGCCAAAGGGAATTTACCGTTTCTAATTCATTCTTGAAAAAGTATTCTTCCTCCTCATTCTCTCTCTCTTGTCATTCCAACATTTTTTACTGTAGAAAACTTGCAATGGAACATTAAAGATAGATTAGCATCTTCATCTTTTCCCTGGAAATTTTTTATTGGAAAATACATCTTAAAAAAATTTTGAACTGCGCACGTCATAGGCCTGGGCATTTGTACAGTGAAAAGTCGTCGCAGGCTAGATTTAAGGCCGTCTGCGACGACCCTGGGTCGTCTCAGGGCCCGATATAGGCCGCCTACGACGACCTCCGTGCATAAGTACCCTTGAAAACTTAACTCAAAAAGTCATTTTTAACAAATAAAAAGAAAATGTTGTTCCATGAAAAGTTGGAAGAGATGAAAATTACCTATTATACAGAGACCATTCATCGAATGATCAATCGTGCCTTTCGCAATCCGCAATGGAAAATCGAGGTAAATAGGGGGTTTGGGAACAAAGTTTGGGTGAAATAACGAATGGAATAGTGAAATGAAGTTTTTACCCATTTTATTGACTTTTTCACTTTTTCATTTATATTTTATATTATTTTTAATATTTCGCCTAAAGCCTAAAGTCCTAACAATGTTGAAAGTCTTTATTTTTTGCAGATGAAAAGTCCAGGAGTAAAAACATTGGAACACATATACACTTTTTGGTTTGGTTTCATACATTTGTCACTTGTACAAATCCTTTTAGGGATTTTTAGGAAAAACTCTCATCTTATTTTTTGTTCTTTATCGTGCTCATTAATCAATGAGAATGCAACCGAGTATACTTTTATATCCTTTTCGGACTTGTAATGGTAACACAAAAAACAAAACCTATGGAGTATCCTTTAAGCTCTTTTCACATTCCGTAAAAAGGAAAATATTGTCGAGCGACCTTGTTCTTTTCACGCTCGTAAGAGTATTTGAAGAAAACATTTGATGAGCGGTAGGTTATCAATTTTTCGGTCTCATCACATTAACTTACGAAAAAGGAACTTTTAGATTTCTCTTTAAGTGTTTTTCAGACTCTCTAAACATGAAAAAACACTGATTTTTCTCTCTTTAGACTCATTAAACAAACATCGAAAGGCCCATATGGAACCAAACCAATCCTTCTTAGGGTTCATTAAACATACTCTGAGGGACTCGTCCGAAGGATGAGCTTACATCAACAAGAATATTTTATCCTCCTCAAGATTGCATAAAAATAAAGAGGTACTCACCAGAAATGGTGGGGGAAATTTGGGAAATAAATATGTCTATGTATCTGTGTTAGTGGTAGTAATAGTCACTCTTGAACATAACACCCCCCTTCGTCATTGAATCTAGGTTGGGAAATGAATTTGTCTCTCGTTTGACCATCCACATGTCCATATTTTGAGTCCTCCTTGAGTCAATGTTACCAAGACCATTGTTGTGGCATTCATATGTTCAAGAGAAGTTTAACCTGAACAAGCCTTCTATCGATTCATCCATCTGCAGTTATAAATATTCTACCATGTTGTCCTTCCCTGTGTCAGTTTCAAACCATTTTCATAATTTGATCTACTTCAAATATGTTACTTATTTCATTTCATTGATGGGGGATACATCAAGGCCCTCCTRTGATGAKTCTTTTCCTRTCAACTTCAGCTCATTATCCAGGAACAAGAKTTAGAAACCATTCAGTACCTTAGAGCCCGAATGCCTCAATGGCAATTTTCTTCACTTTCAACAGTGGGTTCACATCATTGACCTATGATTGGAARATTCCATTGAGTTTTCAAATTCAACTCATTTATTCACATTCATTGAATTGTACTGGGGTACCTTGGGATTCATTGACATTAATAGTGATTTCCCTYGCACTTGTTAACGGTTTTCATCATTGACCGGTAATAAAGTGGTTTCTACCATGTTCAACTTCAGCACCTRTAATCGCATGGTTAGATTCGTACTTAAGGACAATGGAATTGAAGACCCTGGATCATCCCATTCTGGTCTAGGTTGCGACAGAGTATTCATTATTTTTATTGACACATAGATCCACTTTGTATGTCTCGTGGCTATATTTGAATTTGAGTCATTTTAGAGCGTAGATCGACAATGTATTCATGGTGGCTATGTCGATTCACAATGACATGGATCCATGATGTATATTTAGTGGCCATGACTCATTTGACATTTTTTAATCTGAGTATGGGAATGCCTACCTAGAACAATGGTATATTATTATGTTGATGCTTGATTGTTTTCAGGTTCTCGATCAGTGCGCTCTTTGTTTCTAACACACACATTCTACAAAGTATTTCGGTTGTCACAAGTTTCAGCCTCATACTTTGTGGGGCATTCTATTACACATTATTTTGTTCACCCCAGTGATCCATTGACAACATGTTCTCATGTTCCCAAAAAGATCCTTTCTTCATGAGGAAAGTGATTGACTTTCTCTTTTCAAAAACCATATTACATAAGGTCGTCGCAGGTTGCACCATACACAGGGTGTGACTATGCTTGATCGTCACCCTCTGCTATAAAACTAGCATGCAACGTCTCTGCAGGTTTCTCTACAGCTAGGGTGTGATGATATCAAAAGGCTAAGAAAAGGTCAAGTTTCATGAAGGTTCTAGAAGGGGATCTTCTATAAGATGAGGTGGTGTCCTATGGTTTGGATCTTACTCACTTCTTTGATTTGGTGGGATCGTCCTAATATCTTTAACCATATCTCTCTCCCTTATATAAATATGGATTTCTCATGGAAAAGGATAAGGTTAATGAAGGTTGAATATGTTAAGCTTTTATAGAGAATTATGCATTGGATCATTCTTGAGAGCCYAATTTCATTTCATCAAGTCATTGTGGATATTCTTCATTCAATATTGGAGTAAGTGTGTGTGTTGGAGAAAAGGTTCATTGGAAGGAGACCTTGCGACATCAAGGCTTTGGTTGTAGTATCCACKTTCACTTTGATATAATACAATGAGATGTTTCTTTCCCATAAAACTTTCTTTGTTTTATTGTATGATTCCTTGATGATATACATAGCTTCTCGTTGAGTATATTATATTGATTTCACTTTGGTTGGMTTGTGTTCCCTTGCAGATTCAACATCATAGGAGCATTAGGGTGAAGCTGGGATGAAAATGGCAAGAGGAAGTGATATTTAAACGTTATGTTGTCTATCTCTTGTTAAATAGTAAACTCAATGATTAGAGCCTAGGGAAAGCGTCATGTCCTATTCTGTTTTGTTCTAGATATAGGTGAATCTAGGGAGATCTGTTTATGTCCGCATTTACCAATAAGTCCCATAAYAGAACMTTGTAAAAAAAAAMCCTTTCTATATCTCAGTAAAAATCATGGATAAAATAGCTCATTGTTTCCTAATTGATGGYGGGTCTGGTCCAAGTAATTGATATGTCGATGAGTAACTATTCAATTATTTTAGGAAGAGATTGGAAAGCCTTAACTGGTGGATGCCTTTCACTTGATGTTCCACATTTTTCCATCCCTCGGAATAGAAAGAACACTATAGTCCTTAGGGAAGGAAAAATTTCACCATATATAGAGAGTGTTCCCCAACCTAATGTAAATTATCTCGAAGAAGATTTGGGAGTGTACTCTATCTTTGTTGATGAAGGTGACACTATGCTTGAACCAGTTGATTTTGATGATGCCATGTGGCACATGCATTTTGATGGCTCATGTTAAAATGAAGGTAATGGAT
>JASDQU010026388.1:3184-21898 GCA_032191745.1 Picea mariana
TCATAAACACTAGAAACAAATCCTATGTTTCTAAAGGAAAATATGATCCCCCTCATACTTCTTCTAGTCCAAGCTCATCTTCGCAAGCTGCTATTGTACAAGCTACCAAAACTCCCGACAATCAAGGAGTTACCTCCCCTCTTCCTTCTTCCAAGTATAATATTCTCAACCAATTGGATAATATCAAGGCTGATGCTACTCTTCTAAACATGGTTGCCGTCCCTGAACAACAAAATAATCTCAAAATTTTTATGGAAGGAAAAGCTTCCACCATAGCTGTTATAGCAAGATTTGCCTCACCCTATGCAATCTTGCACAAAAGGCCTATTTTCATTTCCCTATGCAGACTTGAAGTCTCTTTTTGCAAATCCCAAAGCTAAGAACATAATTTTTCCACATATACACACCCTGCGTATATTACAACATGAGTATATGTAGGTTGCACCACTATAGCCCACGTACATCGGGAAACGTGGCCGAAATTAAAAAATGGTGTTGGATTTCCATGTCATGTCATGAGATCTATGATCCTTGACCTTCCATATATTGGAAATGTTCTGACTCGGCCCTTCAGTTCCACTTGAAGGCTATAAATGGGCCAAATTTGAGCTATGGAAAAGATGAGAAAAAATTCAACTTTGAGAGAAAAGTTACTCTGGAGAAATTATTCACTTCACATTGAGTCTGCATCCCTTTGTCCTTTAAGTCTAAACGCATTGTTTAGCCCCCAAGCTCTTCCCTTATTGATTGAGAACTCCTTGGTATATCTTATATGAGCTTGAATTTGGTAGAGGATTGAAGTGGTGGAGGCCCAGCTAGAAGGAACTTAGTTTCTCAGTTCCGAACCATGCCAACACAAAAGTTTGTAACTCATTCACTTCTGCTGATTACATCTTAATATAAATACTCTTTTCTCATCCAATTAATATCTTGAAAATATTTGAATTATTATTCCATGGGCGTATTTGATATCAATGTTGATGGATTATTCTATTGAATGTGATAACATTATATATTATCACCATATGCTTGCGTTGCTTGGTTGTTGGGGACTAGTTGCAGGTATATTACTTTGGGTTAAGTGCTCAACAGTGGACTTCATCGAATGTCTAGACGAGGTAGGTTTCTTATCTTGTCATGTTAGCATATTTGTTTATGTAGAATACTTAATATTAGAGTTGATTTCTGTAGTCATTTTCGTCTATCGTGGTTTACCCCTAGCCATAGAGAGATTTTCCTCATAACAGAATTGGCGACCATACTGGGGACCGAATCTTATTTTTCGGGGTTTGGAGTGTTTTTATCCTTAGATTGCTCTCATTCATATTTAATTTCTTGTCGTATGATTTCTTGACAACCTCTGTTCACTCTGGGTCTAATTTTTTTAGCCTTCTCCTTAGCCTAACTGTGTTTTGTCACATATACGCGAGTTTTTTCTTGACAAACACGTACATACACGTGCTATACTTCTGCAAGCTACGTACATACTCGCTTTTCCATTGAACAATCGCGTACACCAACCTTTGTTGGTTGATTTCTAGGTTTTGTGGTTTCTCGGTAGGTTTTTATGATTGCTGAGTCTTCTTGGGCCTTTGTGGTGACTGTTAAGTGTCTGTGGAATGACAAGAAACCTGTCTTTGGTTGAATTTTTGGGTGGTGCCTTTCTCACCATCTTTCCATTTTGACACCTTGGGCTAGCTATTTTTCTCCTTGATATCCTACTTGCGTTGTCTCTGTTTATACACAATAGAGTCTTTGTATCAAGCTGTTGATTCAGTCCTTGCATTTTCATTCTCTTATATTGAAAATACAAAAATATTAGGCATTTTAAATTGATTGGCATTTTGATCTTTCGAGTCTTTGTCATTTATCTTAGTGCATGTAGAGAAAGATTGCATTTTATTTAGAATTGTAGAATTAAATTGAAAATTGCATTTTTGAGAAGCTTATCATTCATTGGAAATTGAACTTAGGACATTGCATAGTGTTCATATTCATTTATTTTACTTGCTGAGTCATAACATCACTAGTTTCACAACCACACCTTTTTGAGTAATCCACGACCATTAAAATTAACGCTATAATTTAAAATTAATTAGTAATGATTTTATTTTCTAGGGTGCACAAACTAGCTTAGGATTTAGAGCCTTGGAATAGGATTTTGTGAGTAAACTTCTCAAAGGATATTAAATCAACATATGTGTATGACTAAGGGAGTGGAGAAATCCATTGTATAATCAGTAAGATCAGGAGGCTTTGCTTACACCAGAGGTAAGCACGAGATCACATGAGGTCGGTTGAAGGTCGGTTGAAGGGATATCCCCCCGATACCTTCTTAGAGTCAGAGATATTTCTGGGGATCTATTCGTATCTAGGGATCTTGCTAGTGCTCTTACCTTCGTGAGAGGCAGGGATTTCAAGGTTCCGGGCTTTGCTACCCTGCCCATACGATGGACTTGACTTACAAATGTTTTCCTGTGCAACATTTATATCGTGGTTGATTAGTTGATTGACTTAGGTGCCACATACGTTACTTGCAGGGGTTATTCTTCAGGTACCCTAGGTTAGATAAGGGTCGAAAAAAACATAACCTTTATTGAGGATTACCTCTCCAGGGGGATCTAACCTACTGGTTTTTAAGCCCACGAGGGCCCTTATAGCTGATTCTGTTTCCTACATTATTTAACAATGGAGTCTGAGGCCCCTCTTGGGTGAGGCATACCTACTTTAGAGAGGGAGGTCCCTTTTAACCACTTTATCTTGTTTGTGTGCATATTGGCTGTTTGATTATATTTGGTGTGCTCTTTGATTACTAGTTGGCCTTAGGATTTTTTTTTTTATATCTTGAATCTTGAGTCATCATGGAGCCAGACCAACTTCCCCGCAGGTCTCGTCGCTTGTTACAGTTACCACTGAGTTTTGAGTATTTTCCTTCTAAAAGGCGTAGAGTTATTAAATGTGGCACACACACCTCCACTTATCAGACTTGTGATTCTACAAGGATGAGTACTGAACAGAGTCATCAAGATACTGGGAGCCCTTCGACTCCCACACCTACTATAGTCAATGGTACCCCTTTGAATCCTTCAACCACAATGGTTGTAGTGTCGGGGGCACCTATCATCACCAATGCTCGTCCTATAATGAACACTCAACCTATTTCCATGAACCTATTTGGGTTGCTTGGTCATTCACTGGGCTATAATGTTCAGTCCATCCTTGTGGCCTCTAGTCCCTTTTCCTACGGTATGCTGAATTTTACTTCACAGTTTTCAAACTCCATCCCAACCACTGGCCCTAATGCTAGCATTGGACTTGGGGGCACAACTCCTCCTTATAATCCTTTCTCATTTGGTGGCACTCAGGTCCCTCAAATGACTCCTACCGTGGGAGGCATTCCTTATTTTAACCCTGAGTATAATCCTGTTACTTCTGGATGGAGTAACCAACCTGGTGGAAAATATATTGCTTATGGTCCATCCTTTACACCCACCTCCTCTATGCCGATTCTGACCAACACGTTTGGCATGATGAATCCACCTTTATCCTCTGGATTCACACCTGAAGGAGGTCAGTTTCACACCTTGGGAAACCCCCAACCTAGATCCAGTTCGACTGGGGGAGTTTTTATAACCCTCATCAGAACATTCCTACTGGAATGATGCCCAACGAACCCCTTATGAATCATCCTGGAGGAGGTCTTATGATCCTGGATAGGGCCATGGTGCTTACCAGAACCTTGGATGGGTTGCAAGTCCCCAACCACAATATTTCCAGGGAGCTTGGGGCTAGATGTCATAACCCCGTCTCCCTTTTTTGGCCATGCTCAATATGCCAGACTTGTCTAAGTTGATGAATGACCCTGTGTGGTCATGATCCTACATGGCCCCTCGTCCCCACCAAGCTTCCTTCGGATATTCCAAAATTCGAAGGAAATAATGGAGAGGATCATGGTGATCATGTCACCACCTTTCACCTATGGTTCTCTTCAAATTCCCTTAATGATGATTCCATTCGGTTAATATTGTTTCAACGCACCCTCATGGGGGTTGTCGTGAAATGGTATATCGAGCTACCTAGGGGGGCATATGGGAAATTTAGTCAGATGGTTTTAGTCTTCCTTAACAACTTCCAATTGCCGGTTCGTTATGATGCTAGCCTAGAACTTCTATTAACCTTATGCTAGGACAAAGCCACTCATATCTCAGATCACATATAGGAGTGGTGTAGACAGAAGATGTTGATCAAGACCTGTGTACCCCCGAAATTCCTGTTAGAGTGGTTCCTTAAGTCTCTACAACCTCCTATTTCGAAGGGTGTTGCTACATCCATGGTTACATATGAGGAAGAAGTGATTTTCAAATCCCAATAGTTAAATATTATATATGCTCAGTCTGGGATGTTATACGAGATTCTTCCTGACGCACTGAGGTCAAACTATGACCCTAGAAAAAATTCCGGGCCTCATGCTGATGGAATTGTAGGCTCCACCAATGTGAAATCTGCAGACTCAGTGACAAGCCATTTGAAAGAGTTATCTCTAAACCAGTTTGTAGGAGGGCCAACTTCATCTGTGTCTTCCAACCCCACTCATTCAGTGGATGTACATTCCATGCAATCATCGACTGACCCAAATGGTAACCAACAACTAGGCAGGAACAAGAAGAAATGACATAATAATAATCGTAAGGGTGGGAAGAATAATAAACCCAAGGACAATGTTAATAATGAGAAGATAAATAATAATGCTGGTGAGGGAAAGAGATAAAAGTGTAAGTTGAAGTTTCCCTGTAAGCTTTGTATAGATGATCACCTTACTCATTTATGACCCAAAATTGAAGAAGCTGCGAGGCTCTTATCTCTATTGCCCGCTGTGTTGACGAATCCTTTTCCACATAACCAACACATGACTTTGAGCTCCTCAAGTGCTGGAAATGTGGCTGGTGGGAGTCAAAACCCACCGACACAAGACAATGACCGTTTATGCATCAATATGGTAAAATATGAGGTTAATATAACCAACCGATATCATGATTACAATTCTCCACAAATTGTACCTGGTCTAGAGTCTCCTCATCCTCTGGAGGCACCCCTACAGATTGAAAAACTAGAGCCACCACCTCGTATTCCGAAAGGAGTACTCAAGCGAACTACCCACAATCCTAATGATAAAGCCACCCAAAATTAATCTATTTTGAGGACCTGGGTCAAACCCCTTGTGCGATGTAGATGTGTCCTTCACAGAGGAATGCCTTGTTATCTACTTTAGGAGCTCTATATCCTAGTGTCTTGAAAGTTATCAAGTTTGACATCGCAGATGTGAAGCCTTGCTTGCCTTACCATGTGGCATTCCAAATCCACGTGGGTTACTCGAAGTATACCATCAAGTGTACTGTTGTTGATGAAGGCACTGCAACATGTGTGATGTCCTTGGTCTATTGGAAAGCCCTTGTCTCTCCAACTCTATCTTAGTATCCTACCATGTTGACTGCTTTTGACGGTCGTTCCTTCTTCCCTCATGGTATTCTTCTTACCTTTTCGGTCCAATTAGGTGGGAAGATGGTAGAGGTGGATGTCGAGGTGGTTGATGCACACCTCGATTATAAATTGTTACTAGGAAGCAATTGGACTTATGCTATGATTGCCATCGTATTGCATGTATTGCATACTCTTTTTTTTCCTCACGATGGGGAGATCATGAAAATTGATCAATTGTCCTTTGCGTATGCTAGCCCCAGTGTATCTATTGGATAGTTGATCCCTGTGATAGAAAATTATCAGCCGACAAATGAGAACATCGGTGTAGGAATGTATTCATCCCACATGGGTACCTTCGACTTCATGGCATTGGTTCACCATATTTACGCCATGTCTAGTAGGCCCGTTTCGTCAGAGAGGTCCATTCCTTTCCACACTTCCTATTTTAACGATCCTTGTACCCTACCTTCCTCAACTACGTCTTGTGAAGGTCAATTTCATTCTAGAATGGACATGCCACTATCAATAACATAGATAACGTATCAAGTGATTATTGACTCTTCCCCCGATCCCGATCCTATTACCTCACAGACAGATGAGGAGGATCATGTTCTTAAGCCTGTGTGGGCCACTTCATCATCTTTCTCACATCACTTCCTCAATGAGACTTGGCCCTTGGATGAAGCTATCATCGAAGCCATGAATGGTTTTGACAAACCTTGGGATGGTATGCATCTTCACTCTTATTTTCTCCCAGAGCTTGCTAGAATCGAACAAGATGACTTTCGATCTACTCTGAGTGAGATAGTTGGTCACGCTGCAATTCCACTTGATACACATGACATTTATGCTGAAGGAAATATGGTGAGTATCTCCCCTACTGTCATGATTGATATCTCTCGTACCCCTGACAAGATTGAAAATGTACATATCGGTGTAGATTGTTCGCCAGAAGAAATCCTAATCTACACCAAACTCTTCAAGGAATTTCAAGATGTATTCGCTTGGTTGTATGAAGATATGCCAGGAATCGACCCTTGAATTGTTGAACATGGGATCAAAACTTACCTATATGCTAAGCTTGTTCGACAACATCTTAGAGTTGTCAATCCCTGGAAGGCCCCTGCTATTAAGGCAGGGGTAGAGAAACTATTTAATGCTAGCTTCATCTACCTGGTTCCCTTGACTGAATGGGTATCCAATCCCATTTTGGTGAATAAAAATCAAGGAACCATATGTGTATGCATGGATTTTCATGACCTGAACAAGGCTTGTCCTAAAGACAAATTCCCGATACCTTTCATCGATTAGATCCTCAACAAGTGTGCGTGAAGTGAAGTTTTTTCTTTCATGGACGGATTTTCAGGGTATAACTAAATTCAAATTAAACCTGAGGATCAACATAAGATGACATTTGTTTTTCCTTGGGGTACTTTCACATACTAGAAGATGCCTTTCGGACTTGAAAACATTGGAGCAACCTTCCAACATGCTATGACCTTCACATTCCATGATCTTAAGCATATATTCAAATCTTATCTTGACGATCTTGCTGCTCACTCTCGTAAGAGAGTGGATCACCCTAAGCACCTTCGGCTAGTTTTTGAAGGATGTTGTCATTATCGCATCCATTTGAACCCTCATAAATACATATTTTGTGTTAGGTCTAAACGTATTCTAGGATTTTTAGTCTCTCAGACTGGGATCATGGTAGATCCATTAAAGGTTGAGGCAATACTTCGATTGCATCCCCTACGCACTATTTGAAAACTTCAAGGTTTACCGGAGAAAGCTAACTTTTATGTCGGTTTATAGTGAACTATGCCATTATTACTAAGGGTTTCATGCATCTTTTGAATAAGGACACCCCTTTTATCTGGGATGAGTGATCCCATGAATCCTTCGATGATTTGAAGAAAGCCTTGATATTGACGCCTCTCCTGAAGTCTCCTGACTACCGTAGATATTACTTTCTTTATGTTTCCACATCTGAAGAGATGATTGGTATGGTTTTGGTTTAGGAGGATGATGAGATCTGCGAGCACATCATTTACTATCTTAGTCAAAACTTAGTCGGTACTAAGCTTAAATATTCTCATCTTGAAAAGATAGCTTCGGATTCCGTTCACGTAGTCCAATGATTATGCCATTATATATTACTTTGAAAAGCTACAATGGTTGCTGATTTCAATCCATTTAAATACGTCCTTACTAGGCGTATCATAGGGGGAAATTACAATAAATGGATTTTCATTTTACAAGAATTCGATCTCGATTTCGCTTTTGTGAAATCCAGGAAATCACTAGTCTTTGCAGAGTTAATATCTAACTTCCCATGATTGGATGAGGATGTTATTCATGTTGATTCCTTTGCAGATGAAAACATTTTCCTTATCTCGTTGTCCGACCCTTGGTATGGAGACATTGTTCTCTATCTTCAAACTTTGAAGTTCCCTCAACATCTCTCGTGAGATGAGAAATGACGTATACGATACCAAACTAAGAATTACCTTATTGTCAGTGACACTTTGTATTTTCGAGGAATAGACAATATCTTGTATCATTGTTTAAATCACGAAGAAGCCAAGTCAATTCTAAATGATTGCCACAGTGGGCTTGTGGTGGTCATATATCCTGGCTTGCGACAACCTAGAGAATTTTATGAGCCGATTATTTTTGGTCGTCTATATTTAAAGATTGCGTTGAAGTGGTTAAGAAGTGTCACCCCTTCCAGGTGTTCACCCAGAAAATGCACTCGCATCTAGCCCCTCTCCATCCAATCATTACTGTCGGACCCTTCACCAAGTGGGGGGTGGAATTTGTGGATTGCAACCCAACTTTGGCTGGGGGACATCAACACATAATCGTGGCTGTAGAGTAATTTAATAACTGGGTTGAGGCCATGCCTATAGTCAAATCCGATGGGAAGACTGCCGCTTTCTTCATATTCAATCAAATTATCATTGGGTTCGACATCCCGAGTGAGATTGTCACTGATCATGGTAGTCACTTTCAGAATGAAATGATGAAAGAGCTAGCATCCAAACTGGGGTTTAAGCATGGTCATTCTTACCCTTACTACCCCCATGAAAATGGATAGGTAGAGGCTGCAAACAAGTCTCTCAAGACCATTCTACAAAAAATTGTCAGCCAGAACAAATCTGACTGGCATATCATGCTATATCCCGCAATTTGGGCATACCAACCTCGATCAAGACTGCCACTGGATTTTATCCTTTCCAGTTAGTACACATTGTGGATTTGATCTTACCTATTTAATGCAAAATCCATTCTCTTAAATTGGTAGTGGAACTCCTACCTGACACTTCCGATCTCGAACGATGCCTCGTGCACCTAGAGAGCCTTGACGAGCAACATCGAGAGGCCTCTACGACTATCGAAGTGAATAAAAGACGTGTCAAGGTTCAATATGATAAGTGTGTCTGTCCTCGGTTGTACACTGAGGGCGACTTAGTACTGTTATATGATCAAGCCAAAGAATCAATGGGGGCAGGCAAGTTTAAACCCATGTGGCACAGTCTCTATATCATGCGACGCGTCTTAGAAAAAGGAGCATATGAAGTAGAATATTATGAAGGGAACATGTTGGCTGAGCCTAGGAATGGGATCTACTTGAAAATATATTACGCTTGAGCCCCAAGCTTGGGTGTAACTCTTTGTATACTAATATAATTTAGTGTATATATATTTTCCMTTTATTTCTTGTCTTCAACTTTCTTATTGAGTTTTCCCTTGGTTGGAAGATGTCAACGGAATCTTCGGTCTACTTAAGGTTCACAGACGGAGCCAGTCATTATACACAGAACTTGGCTTCTGCTGCTTGGGTAGTTTAATCACTTGAGGGTCTATTGGTGTCTTCAGGTGGCGTATGCTTAGGGCCATCCACGAACAATGTGGCTGAATATAACGTCATTATATAACTTTTGTGTGATGTCATTTCACATGGTATTCATGCTTTGGAGGTTCGCATGGATTCCCAATTAGTAGTATGTCAGTTGAACGATAGTTATCGTGTGCATGACCCTACATTACTTCGATGATTCCTACAGGTACGCCTTTTAGAATGACAGTTTGATTTTATTACTTATCATCATATACCTAGGAGTTCTAATTATGTATCTGATGCATATGCTAATTTCGTTTTAGATTGGAATTTGTCACATAACTAAAGCAAAGAAAAAATTCTCATCAATGTATACATTGTAACATAAGTAAATCCAAAAAACCATGTTTTTATATATATTTCAAAAAATATGATGTTTATAGTACAAAATTGGGGCTAACACCCTCAATACACATATACAACTGATAATACAAAAATAACAACATCTACGCCTGTGGCTCTGGATGTGTGTCATGATAACAAACTATGACATTTTCGAGATGCCGAAAGAGTCGCACCCAAGCTCTGGGCACGCCTACCACCTGCCGCTGCATAGCCTCCGACAGATCCTCCATGTGAACCATCATAATCCTTTGTGTCAAACAAGACAGGTTTCCTTGCATGTTTTGAAGGACTCTCTCTGATTCTCCTCCCACCACCTCATCTCCCTGGTGCCTCTGACGATGTCATGGAAGCCTGTCTGGCCATCATGGACCTACGTCTACATCACATATGTGTCTAGTTAGTACTTAAACATCATCCAAAAATATTTTTGTTTTCCTATAGAAAAATACAAAAAAAAAATGAAATATTTAAAAAAATTTGACATACCCATGTCCCTGTAGGTGGCCCCTGGTGGTAATGGCATGTTAGGGTCCCCTCTAAAGTTGATCCCTACATAGGGGTAGTCATCCAGAGAAATGATTTGCTCTCTCCACCAGTGAAATAAATCATCATTGTAGGGTGTGGGAACCCTACCTCCCCCTTGCCATCTCATCACCTCGGTCCACTGTACCATGGATGGATCATGAGGTCATCACGAAATGATCTCCACTCTAGGTCCCAAACCTAGAACCCACACGAAGAAAAAGCTACATAATATGGAAACAAACCTGAAGTTTCTCTTACCACCCTATTTGCATTTTGTCAACTGGATCTTCATGTTTTCTAGTAGTGAGGTGCACCAGTCATACACCATGTGTCTCAAGCACTCTATGGAGTATAACATAAGAAACCTTGATTCCTAGTGCAACGAGGCCGATCCTATGATCCATGTCAAAATGAGGACAACAATATTGAGTCTTAGATTGTTTATCGCTCAGATGAGGAGTTGACTTCTGACTTTCTCAGTCCCTACAATGCAATGAACATATATGTATTCTTATATCTTCATACTACTCCCAGATCTCCGGGCTTTGAGTTTGACCACCTCACCCTTATGTGAAAACCTCGTCAAGAAATATATATCCTCGAATTTAATCCTTAATGGTTTCCCATCAAGGTTGAATCTCTCACTGTCCGGATCCCAGTAATCCATGAGAAACTGTAGAAAAATCACTTGGGATCCCATCCCTTTGAGAGCCCAAAAATTATACAAACCACATATTTTCAAGGCCATTTGGGCCCTTGGATCCCTTTCCACAACAACATCTACCTCCTCATGTTCCATTTCCCTCCATTCTAGCACCATCCTGCAAGAGAAACATCACTTTTTGAGTTAGAAATCATCAAAAACATTGTTTGCATACATATAAGTGGGATGTAGCATCCAGAGTCACATATAGGGCTGAGTATACACTGCCTTTATTTTAGACAACCACGTATAGTCACGCGTATACGCGACCCGATGAATGGTAGCTTGCGTACACCTAAACCTTTAATTTGTGCCTTAAGTAACTTAAAAATTGAGACCTAAATACAAAATGTAATCCAATAAAAATAAAGAGGAGGGGATAAGGAATTACCTGGTCCAAATAGTCACTGATTCCATCACTCATAGCTCCCACAATCACCAGTTGAAGATCGGAGGTAATTTGGTCCAAAATCCACTATTTGGGTAAAAAATGAAAATGGTATAGTAAATTTGGTTTTTGTTACTATTTATAGCAAATTGTTACCCACTTTGCATAGTTTCGGATAATATGTTTGCCTAATGGACTAATACAATAGTGGATTGAGTTGGTTTTTGTAGTTTTTTCCATGGATTCTTGCGGTTTTCAATGTTATGTCGATCGTTCGTAACTTCATACCAATATTTTTGCTACACAACGTATAGGATAGATATCCATTCCATCATGCACACTTGCATCATCCTATAACTCACTCATATGCATTAGGTATGAACCATTTTTTAGCAACACAAAACCTTCTATCTACTACTAGACGTGCCATTATCAAATGGTAGAGACTTACCAAACATGGGTACCCTAGTTAGATCCTCTGCTTCATTTGGTGCCCATGCCAAGATTTTTTCCATAGGACCGGGAGTCCCTTATAGATAATACATGACTTTATGCTGAACCTCATGTCTCATTCATAAACATGCTGACTTATACCTAGAGGACTCCCAGGCGAGTTTGATTTAAGCTCTTTTCTGACTTGTTTTTAAAAAGTGAAAAGATTGTCGAGTGAACTTGTCACTTTCAAACTCATAAATTGGATTTGAAAGGACGTCTATTTGGTACAATTTTATCCCTTTTTCAAGACAAGTAGACTAAGATTATGAAAAAGGACATTTTTTGGCATTAAGTTGTGATTGCATCTCATGCCCTTTCTTGTAGTATTGAGCCCATTGCTGGTTCTCGCTTTGTGTTATAAACCATTTGCCTCAACATTTTTGCATCCTCAACTAAGAAGAGACTTGTTTATATCATTTGAAGCTTGACACCCTATACCTAGGAGGGAACATTCCCCTGATTTTCCATCTCCTGCATGCACCTCCTTGCATTGAGCATAGGTATTTTCCACTGCTGGAAATAGTTTTGCTTACTTGCGACACTCGTTCCCTCCTTTGTATCATATCATTCATTTGACTATGAAAAAACAAAAAAAGATGGGCAGTAAGGGAGTATTATCTTATATTGGCAGCAGTTGTGTTGCCTTTGAACAGAGCACACAATTTGTATTTTTGGGTTTAGTATGACTTAGGAAGCTGAGCTCGTTACAAAGAATTTACTCCCCTGACTGGTTACTCTTACAGACCCTATGGAGAGTTTGATTGATGCCTCCTGCATCTCATGTTTTCATCATTGAGTCTATGCTTCCCGAGTCTTCCATATATCTCATGCTCTTGTTCAAAGGATGTCTATCAACCTGTGACAGACATTCCTTAAAACTCTTGACTTTGCATGTCAACCATACCTTCAGTTTGTATCAGAATGACATGAAGTTGTAGTCCTATTGCACACCCTAGTCCTACTTTCCTCATTGGTAGGTAAACTTGAACCCGACAGTCGACATTTCATCATTGGTCGTTGACTGGTTGGTTTCCCTTGTGTTTGATGACAAGACATCTATTCACACATTGGGATTCATGCAGTGTCTTGGATGCCATTAGCCTTATTGGTGGTTTCCTCTCCTTTGTCAGCAATTTTCCTCATTAGCTGCTATTTAGAGGGTCTTTTTCGTGTACCTCTTGCACCTGGCACACCCGAAATATGCACAGGGTCGTTGGTTCACAAACATGTTCTTCATCCGATTTCCTCCAAATCATCAAGATCCTTCTTTGTACCTCATGCTTAATGATGCAAGATTCCTTAATGCTCTCCTTTCAACAAGTCTCCTTCCATCGAATTCAACTCATCTATTATGGATACGATACCTAGAGTCCTATGAGTACCTAAAGCCTTGCAGTCATTAGTGGCAAGTTCTCTCTCCATCGACAGTTGGGAATACATCAATGTATCCTGATCGATGGATTCTTCAAGAGTTCGACACCGACTCCTTTATTCACACTTGTAAGAATGTACTCGGTGACTTGATACCTACTTTCATCATCAGTAGGCTGTCTCATGTTTGTTAACGGTATACCTCAATGATCGGTAATCAAACAAAGTCTCATTGTCTTCGACCTCAACTCCTTTACTCACATGATGTAGACTTGCACCTTTGGTGGATTGTGTAGAAGACTTGAAGACATCAGTTCATAGTCACAACTTTCCTAAGCTATTGCTATCTTTCCATTAGACCAGTACCTGTGTGACTTCAGTGATATCATGGGAGATCAGATTGTACTCCATTGTATACATATATATTCATATTGATTTTGAGACTATTTATACTGGGCCTTGTTCGTGACTATGGAAACATTTGGCATGTAACCACATTTGTATTTGCCTATTCATGGCCATGGACAATTGTTTGGTATATTTTCACATGGATCTGCAGTGTAATTCAAATTGACATCCATATATGCAAAGTCAGTACAGGTTATAATGAGAAACTAGTTCTTCCAGCTGGGTCCCCATTACTCCACTTCTGGGTCTTATAATGTATTTCGGCCATCACAAATACTCCTATGACCTCACACATTAGGGGGCATATGTTATAGAAAGATTTTCCTCACCCTATGAAATCTTGCACAGAAGGCATGTTTACATTTCTCTATGCAGACTTGAAGTCCCTTTTTGCAAATCCCATAGCTAAAAACATAATTTTTCCACATATATGTGCCCTGCCTATATTACAACATGCGTATACACATGTTGCACCACTACAACCCGCATACATCGGGAAATGTGCCCAAAATTAAAAAATGGTGTCGGGTTTCCATGTCACGTCATGAGATCTATGATCCTTGACCTTCCATATACTGTAAACATTTTGACTCCACTCTTCAGTTCCACTTGAAGGATATAAATGGGCCAAATCCAAGCTACGGAAAAGATGATAAAGAATTCAACTTTGAGAGCAAAGTTACTCTGGAGAAGTTATTCACTTCACATTGAGTCTGCATCCCTTTGTACTTTAAGTCTGAACACATTGTTCAACCCCCAAGCTCTTCCATTATTGACTGAGAACTCCTTGTATCTCTTATATGAGATTGACTTCGGTGGAGGATTGAAGTGGTGGAGGACCAGCTAGAAGGAACTTAGTTTCTCGGTTCCGAACTGTGCCGACACATAAGTTTGTAACTCATTCACTTCTGCTAATTACATCTTAACAGGAATACTCTTTTCTCATCCAATTAATATCTCACAAATATTCAAATTATTATTCCATGGGCGTATTTGTCATGAATGTTGATATTGAATGTGCTAAAATTATATATTATCACCATATGCTTGCATTGCTTGGTTGTTGAGGACTAGTTGTAGGTATATTTCTTTGGATCAAGTGATCAATGATGGACTTCATCGAACATCTGGATGAGGTAGGCTTCTTATCTTGTCTTGTTAGCATATTTTTTTATGTAGAATACTTGAGATTAGAGTTGATTTATGTAGTCATTTTCGTCTGTTGTGGTTTACCCCTATCCATAGAGAGATTTTCCTCGTAACGATAACCAATCTTTCTGAAGAGGCAAAATAATAGGACTCCACTGTAAATAAAATAGGTGTAAATAAGTTTAGACACCCTGTAAAAAACCCTCCATTTTTCATTTCTGTAAAAATTATGGATATAATATCCCATTGTTTCCTAATTGACGACGGTTCGGGTCCAAGCGTAATGTCAAAAATCATCATGGAAGAGCTAGGCTTATTATGTACTAATGAAAATTCTAGAAGCATTCTCTCCTATAATAGTCTACAATAGTCAACTATAGGTGAAATCAAAGATGACTTTAGTTCTATGCGCACATCCTAAAATAAGGACAACCCTCAATATCCAGGTAATTGACATGCCAATAAGTAACTATTCTATCATGTTAGGAAGAGACTGGAAAGCCTTGATAGGTGGATATCTTTCACTTGACAAGACACACTTATCCATTCCTTGGAATGGAAAGAATATTATAGTCCTAAGAGAAGGAATAATCTCATCGTACATAGAGAGCATTCCACAACCTAACGTAAACTGTGTCGAGGAAGACTTAGGAGTGTACTCCATCTTTGTGGATGAGGGTGACACTACCCTGGAACAAATTGATCTGGAATATGGTATGTGGAACATGCACTTTGATGGCTCATGATCCAACAAAGGTAATGGAGATGGCATTATATTATACTCATCTGTAGGTAAAATTCACACCTTTTCTTATAGGTTATAATTTTCTTGCACAAACAATGTCACCGAGTTTGAAGCTTTATTGCTAGGCATTGGAAATGCTTATAACTTAAGTTGTGGACACCTTACAGTTTTTGGGGACTCTGAACTTGTTGTGAACCTTGTATGTAAAATCTACTCTCCTATCAATAAGTTGATGAAACACTACACCTAAGTTGTTTGGATGCTTATCTTGAACTTATTGTCATTTAACATCACTCATGTTAAAAGGGAACTTAATTCAATGGCTGACATGTTAGCTGTATTTGCAACATCTCCCACTCGACAAATTCTACCTCAAAGGCCTGATTGTACTTTTCAATCTTTATATCGCCCTCACATTCCTAATAATGTAGAGTCATGGTAGGTCTTCCCTAGTGATGAATACATCTGTGCTTTCATACAAAACGAACCATTTAAGCCCAAGGAGACTATATCCATGGAAAAAAACAAAATTTTGAAAGGCTTGACTCCTCTAGAAAGCTCATTTTCATCAAGTGATGTAGCAAAAAAGAAATGATAAAGAAGAGGAGTAAAAAGGAAAGTGGGTGAAACCATTTCCTTGAACATTGGAACACCCGATTCCCCCAATAATGTTAAGATAGGTGCCCAATGTATTGATGAAGAAAAGATGAAATTCACTGAGCTACTTCATGAATTTCAAGATGTTTTTGCTTGGTCATATGAGGATCTTCGTGGTTTTGATCCTGCTGTCAAACATCATGCCATTCATATCAAGGAAGGGATAAAACCAATTAGGAAAAAACAAAGACCCATTAACCCCACACTTGAAGCTACTATTAGGAAGGAGTTGGAAAAACTTTTGAAGGTTGGTATAATTTTTCCAGTTAAGTATTCTGATTGGGTTTCCAATTTGGTCCCCATTCGGAAGACAACTAGTTAGACCTGAGCGTGCGTTTATTTTCACACATTGAATCGAGCGAGCGTAAAATACCATTTTCCTCTCCCTAACATGGAAATTATTTTGCAGCAAGTTGTAGGGTCACAAATGATGTCCTTACTTGATGGTTTCTCTGGTTATAATCAGATCAAGGTAAAAATGTCTGATAAATACAAAACCACTTTCACTACACGTTGGGGCACATTTTCTTATGAATGCATGCCTTTTGGATTATCTAATGTAGGTGCCACCTTCCAAAGAGCTATGCAAATAGATTTTGATGATCTGATCGGTAAGATTATCTAGGTTTATCTTGATGACTTGAATTTTTATTCAAAGAACCGATTAGATCATTTTGGTCATCTTAGAAAAGTTCTCATGTGATGCAGAAAGTTCAACATTTCTTTAAACCCTTCTAAATATATTTTTGGCGTTACTAAGGGCAAACTCCTTGGACATATTGTTTTTGATTCATGAATAAGAATAGATCCCAAAATGATTGCTGCTGTTAAGAACCTTTCTGCCCCCACTTCCAAAAAGAAGGTTCAAGTCTTTATGGGCATTATCAACTTTGTCTGTAGGTTCGTTCCTGATTTTGATTTAATGGTCAAACCAATTCATAATATTATAAAGCAAGATTGCTCCTTTTCTTGGACTAAAGACGTAAAAAATTATTTCATAAGGATTAAGAAGGCAATCAGTTCCACATCGGTTTTGGCAAAGACAAAATTTGAGAAATATTTTATCGTATACACTAATGTCATTGAGGAAGAAATTTCTGCTATTCTCTTAAATGTGATGACTAGAATAACGAAAACCAGTAGCTTACATGAGTCAAAACTTATCAGATGATGAATTCAAGTATTCTTTTATCAAAAAACATGATTTTTCTCTTGTTAAAGTTGTGGAGAAATTTCACCACTTTATCTTAGGCAAGCACACACAGGTAAAATTCCCTTTGCATGCTGTCAAGTTTTTTCTTTCACAGACTTATCTTTCAGGGAAGCTTGCACATTGACTTGCCAAAATCTAGGAACATGATTTAACCATCATGACTTCAAAAACAATTAAGGGACGAGACTTAGCCCTTCACTTAGCTCAACATGCTGAAGAAAGTGAAGAAATTGACAATCAAAATAATCCTCTTTCAATACTGTTTTATATTGAGAGTCAAACCCTTTCTATAGCTGAACATCCCTGGTATAAAAATTTGGTGTATTACTTGCAATATCAGAAATTCCTAGATGATTTAGATACTCATCAAAGGAGAAGGCTTTGTCTTGAATCTTACAAATATATTATTTTAGAAGACTTTTTGTTCAGGAGGTTTGTTGATGGTATATTAATTCGATGTGTGAATAATGAGGAAGCATAGAAATTGTTACAGGAAACTCATAGATCTTCAGATTTTGTTATTCATGTGGGTGGGCACTTTTCTTCTAAAACTATTGCTTTTAAAATCATCAAAAAAGGTTATTATTGTCCTTCAATTTTTAGAGATTCTTATAACTTCTCAAGATCTTGTGACAAGTGCCAAAAATTCATTGGGAAAGAACGTCTTTCTTCCATGCCTTTGCAACCTGTCCTCCCTGATTTTCCTTTTTCTAAATGGGGTCTAGACTTTATCGGTCCTATTAATCCTCCATCTTCAGCAGGGCAGGTTTTTATCTCGACAACCATAGATTAAATGCATTGTTATCTTTAAAGGAACAAAGAATGTTTGCCTTGGAAAATAGAAAGAGAAGACAACAAAACGTGAAGAAATATTTCAACAAAAGCACAAAAGTTGTCAAATTTAAAGTAAATGAGAAAGTCTTTCTTTGGGATTCAGCCTATGCTGATAGAAGAAGACATTCAAAGTTTCAAAAATTATGGCTTGGTCCTTTCAAAATCGCTTTTGTCTTGGGCACAAATTCTTATCTTCTAAAAGACTTGGAAGAGCAATTATTTTCCTACAGTACCAACGGTTCCCACTCGAAACATTATGTGGAACCAAATTGAAAGATAAATGCTGCATTGAAGTCACTACTGTATTATAGTTTTCTGTTTCACTGTTTTGGTTTTGCTTTGCTGTTTTTCATTTTCTGCTGTTTTTCTTTTGTTGTCTTTCTTTTTGTTTATCAGAAACAAACCTTGGATCAGTTTCACCACAATGATGCTATTTTGTAAGTATTGTTGATCAATAACAATAAAGTTACACATCTATCATGATTTCCCCCTTGTAGAC
>JASDQU010026389.1:16768-29632 GCA_032191745.1 Picea mariana
TGTGCTTCTCTCTTCATTGTTGGGGTACTCGTAGATTTTCCAGCAATTTGCTTCACACCTTCACTTTTCTCTCTGGCGGTCCTTTCTACGAAAATGTATTGCATTGTTTTCATGTTATTGGTTGGAGGCTTAGAGATGTCATCATTCCCCTGCTCTCTGCAACGCTTCCTCCTACCGTCCGTGGCTTTCTTGTAAGCACTCCGATTAATAAAAAATGATTTGAACAAGGGTCGGTGCTTCCGTTGCTGTCTTTGTCTTTCATTCATCATCATCTTCTGTATTTCATTCATCATCTTCATCATCTTCTGCTCTGGTTAGCTGAATACGAAAAGTTATGAGATCCCAGCTGAAAACGAAAAGTTATGATATGAAGGGATATGACGAACAGAAGAGAGGATATGACGACCAGGATATGGAGGGTCTTCCGCTTTAAGAGCAAAATGCAAAGGGTGTTTTACAGATTTTACAGCAGAATTGGAAAGGTTCAGGCGCCAAAACAGTGGGTTTGAGTTTTTTTTAAATGGCACAACATTCCGCATCAAGGGCGGGACACAGTGAGCCAGAGATCATTAACCACGCCGTAGGGTAGTTATTGATCGGCCAGTGAGCCGTGCATTTGAGCGGTGATTTCTCCAAATCGAGATATAAACCGTCCATTTGGGCGTTGATTTCTTCAAATCGAGATATGARCCGTGCGGCGTATGAGCCTTGATTTTCTGAAATGAACATGGAAGTTAATACACAGGTTGAAATCCCCACCTCCGCTATGGGATCCACAACTGTTTTTCACCTTGGTGATCGTATTCAACACACAAGTCCATTTCAATAGAGGATCCGCCGGCGAAATCGGAAAGAAGATCGGACGGAATGACTGCGTTTTAAAAATTTACATAATAACTCCACCTACACCACCCCACTGGTATTAAAAGCCTCACTCCGTGAGCATACGCTCAACTGTTCCGGGCTTTTTTTAATGTCGCGGGTTTTATTGTTCGATTGCCTTGGTTGTTTCATTTTGGTTGAAAATAATTTATAACAAATAAAATTGTTCATATTGTATGTTAGATTTATCATATATAGCTATTTTTATATTATTTAAAATGAAATTATCATTATAATTTTAAAAAAATAAAATATAAATATAAATGTTTTTAATATTAAATTGATAATATTAATGAGTAGAAATTATAATTTGGTAAAAATGGTCTAGGTTATTTGTTCTACGTTTTGGCATTCTTAGTCGTTGGAGTTATTTCATCTCTAGCAATTTCGGCGTTCACACTTCAGACATCTTGACATTTTCACCTTGCTCTGGTGCATATCTGCTCTCCCGCACCGTTTGTCATTTCCTCTCTCCTCTATTTCCACTGCCAGGCCATGGCCTGCGCCCATGGATATCCATCCATGCATACGACATGAAATTTGAATTTAGGCGGGCTTGAAATTTGAAATTGAATTTAGCGAACACATATGTTTAATGGTTATTTGTCTCCGAAGCAAATGCGCTTGGCGATCCAACCCTTGCCCTGGCGAATCTCATTGCAGAGGAACACGAGGGTTATTTTAAAGCTGAGCAGTTTGCACTTGGCCAACCAACCCTCGATTCTCAATGCAGAGAAGGAGCACGGGGTTATTTTAAAGCTGGGCAGTTTCCCTCTAAGGAAGACAGTGAGGGTTGTGCAAGAATGCATCGATCAAGGATGGTCTACACTCTCTGTTGACAACCTTCAGACGCTTGTCCCTCCCAATTCTACTGCTAAAGGAGAATAACACC
Organism: Picea mariana; assembly: GCA_032191745.1. NCBI lineage: Eukaryota > Viridiplantae > Streptophyta > Pinopsida > Pinales > Pinaceae > Picea > Picea mariana. Next base: position 18,543 of record JASDQU010026389.1, read on the forward strand.
ATTAAAGAAGTTCCTGGAAGCTTCCTGAACGAGTTTCCCTCACTTCGGGTCTGTAAAACGTCTCTATCGCCTTGTATAAAAAAAATTGAAACATCTTGCCTCCCTCCAACTATATAGTTGCAGGGGCATCGGAAAATCGTCGGAAACCATTGGCAATCTGAAGGAGCTTCAATTCTTGAATGTTAGTAACTGTGATCAATTATAGTGCCTTCCAGAGAGGATAAGTGAACTCAAACCTCTGAGGGTCCTCGACATAAGCGGATGCGTCTTCCACGTCGGATCTCAAAGTTGGTTTCATTGGAAAGATTGATGTTGCGGAAGACCATTCTATTGGATTTCGAGGAGGATGCAATGGCAAAAAGAAACCATGCTTGTTTAAAGGACCTGCAAAGTTGGAGTCGTCTCAGGTTTTCAGGGTAGACATAAAATCGCAACTGAAGGAGGGGAATGGTCGAGGATGAGATATCTCTTTTTGAATTTTGACGACGCAAATCAAGATTCCTTCCACAGGTTCCGCAAGATATGGAGGCGATAAAAGATCTGGAAAGTTCCTCTCTTTGGCATTGTGATGTGGACCGACTACCTAGTTGGGTTAGTGAATTCCCAAAGCTCACGGGCCTTATTCTCATTGGTTGCTCAAGTCTGTTGAGGTATTTTCTTGTGACAAATTGAAGACAACGGAATAAATTAAAATGTCTCCCGTAAATAAGAGGTCCTAGTTATTGGTGGGATGTGATCCCAACTAAATGACCTTAAATTAAAACTTAATATATGGTGATTAGTTTATAGTATTAATATATTGTTTTAATTTTGATACTTTAGTAAATCTTTTTTAATTTTGTTTTTAAAGTTTAAAAACATATATATACACCATATTTACACATGATATTATAAATTTTGTTTTAAAGTTTAAAAATAATATATTATCTTAAATTTATTTCTTTTCATTATTATTTTATTTAATATATGTGATAATTTTTTTCATTATTATTTAAATTTAATTTTTTAAATATAAAAAAATATTATTTAAATTTATTATATTTAATTATTTAAATACAAAAATAATTATTTGTTTTAATCATATTATTATTTGAAATCTAACTGTAATATATAGCCTAAGTGAGTTTAATGGTTAAGAACATGTGTTTCTTTTTAAGAGATCACGTGTTCAAATCTAGAGAAGAGTAAGGTATGTATACCTTTGTAGACTTTACCAACTTGATAGTGACCTTAAAAATATATTATTATTATTATATGGAGATCTTTGATTAAATATCACAGTATTATTAAAAATATATAATTTACATAATTATAATTTATTTTTAAATAATTAATAATAGATTATATAAATGTAAATTAAAAAGTTATTATGGTAAATATAATGTTTGTGTTGAACATAATGTAAATGAAGAAAGAAGAAAGATAATTGATGTGTCAATTGTGATTTTAAATTTTATGAATGAAAAATATTTTAATTTATGCAAAATATATTGTTTAGTATATTATTGAAAAAAAAGTTTTATCCATATTACAATATTAAATTATATAATCATACTAAAGCATTATAAACTCAAAATATTATATATATATATATATATATATATATAATTTAAGCAATAAATTATAATTAATGTTTAAGTAAGTTTAAAAACATATTTTCAATATTTTATAAAATCTGACTTATTTTTATTTTGTGTTCCATTTCCAGAATCATAATATAAAGGAACATCTGCAAAATAATCTTGTCAGTCTTTGAAGATTCGCAAAAATATTTATCTAGAGAGCATAGAATCAAAGAATGGATTATTATTCTCAACGAAAATATTTGTACAATCAACAACATATTCACTTTCTTGAGGTCATAGTCCCCGAGGTAAAAGTTCTCAAGGTCATAGTTTGTGAGGTCACAGTTACAGATGTCAAAGTTCCAAAGGTCATAGTTCCATGGTCATAGTTCCAAGGTCAATGTTTCCAAGGTCATAACTCTCGAGGTCAATGTAACATATGGTTTCAGAATTGAGTCTCATGTCCATCCCTAGATCGAGCAATTGTTTCACCATCAAGTTTGATACTTTATTTTTTAACCCTAATTGAAGAATTTTGATACTTTATTAAATCCTTTTAATTTTGTTTTTAAAGTTAAAAAGCACATATACATGGTATTGTTTATCAATCCAAGAATAAGGCTACACACAAGTCTACCATTGGAGCATATGCAGGAATAAAAGATCATTTTGGGATTCATAAGACAACCATACCTCAACCGACAAGGTTGACACCTCAACAAATGGATGAAAGAAGAGCAAAGGGAGTATGTTTTAATTGTGACACCAAGTACAATAAGGGGCATAAATGCGGTGAGAACAAATTATTCTACATAGATTATGAAGAAGAAGAAGATCAAGAATTGCAACCATCACAAGAGCTAGATCTAGAAGAGACTACTCCAACGATGTCTTGTCAAGCATTGGTCGGCATCAGTACTCCACAAACCCTCAAGACACAAAGATGCAATGAAAAGAAAAAATTAACAGTGTTGATTGATTATGGTAGTACCCATAACTTCATCAATTACAAATTAGCAAAAGATCGAGCAATTGATTTGTATTTATAGCACCAGAGTTTCAAGTAATGATTGCAAATGGAAGTACCATAAATTGTTCTAGGAAGTGTTACAGTATTAAGTTCAATATGGGGGAGTATTTTTTTTATAGTCCATGATTTTCATCCAAAATGGTGGTGTTGATGTTGTATTAGGGGTCCAATGGTTACAATCATTAGGAACAATGGCCCTTAATTTTCAAGATCTTTTCAAGAGATTTTCCATAGAGGCAAGGAAATTGAGCTTCGAGGTATCCAAGGGAAACCCTCTAAGGTGATAACCTCTAATAGCATGACAAAATTACTAAAAAGGCAACACCATGGTGTAATTGCACAATTTTGCTCACTATATGTTCAAACACATGTATCCTCTACTCTAGTAGATATCCAAATAGCTATCCAAAACCATTCCAAGGTATTTTGAGAGATGCCTAAGGGTCTTCCACTTGTTCCAGATCATGACCATTCTATTCATTTGCAACCAGGAAGTGTACCACCTAACATTAGGCCTTATAGGTATCCTTATGCACAAAAGAGTGAGATTGAGTGTATGATCTAAGAAATGTTAGAGGCGGGCATCATTCAACCTAGCCAAAGTTCTTTCTCTTCATCGGTAGTGATGGTTACGAAGAAGGATGGCTCATGGTGTATGTGTCCAGATTATAGACAACTTGACAAAATGACCATCAAGGATAAGTTTCCTATTCTTGTCATTCATGAATTATTAGATGAATTGCATGGAGCAATTTTCTTTACTAAGTTAGATCTTCATTTGGAATACCTTCCCAAAATAGCCTTTAGAACACATGAAGGTCATTATGAACTTTTGGTTATGCCATTTGGACTTACTAATGGGTGAGTACAAGAACTTGGTGGCCGAAAAAGTGGCAAGGGCATGATTAAGAATGCGCACTCGCAGGAACGCGTGTGCGTTCTTAGGAACACACACATGTTCCTATACCTATAGGTTTGGATATGGCCAAACCTCCATGTAGATCGCCACGTAGGTTTAGTTGAAAAACCACGTGCGCAGTCTTAAAAGCACGTGCACGGTCTTACTGATAAAAATATATTAAGGGCCCGAGCACAATTTGTGTCCAATGTGCACAAATCGTGCTCACGCTTTTCTCATTGGAAAAATATAGTGGAGCTAGAGAAGAGAAAAAAAGGGAAGATGGGGCCACCGTGTCCAGGTATGTTACATTTTTCTTAATTTTAATCCAATTTAGTCATTCCAATTTAGTATTTTTCTCCCAGTAATCTAAATTTAAAAAAAAAATGTAATTTTGTATTTTAAATAAAAAAGGAACCTAATTTACATGTCATGGCTTTTAAATTGCAACATATATAATACAATGGAACCCCAAGACAATTTAAACCGCTCACAAGAAAACCAAGAAGATCAAAACCCAAACCCACTACCACCACACAATGTAAACAATAAATATTGATGAGGGTTTGGTTATATTACGAACCCTTGAGGAACAATTAAGGGATACTAGAGAGCCTAGTAGAGTCTCCTTGGCCACTTCTTTGGACATCATTGTGTAGTCTAGGTCATGGTCTACGTCAAGCTCTGGGTCTAGTGACAAGATATTTGGAGGAATGGGACCTATTGAAATGGACATTATGACCGTTTGAAGGCTTGGAGATTATGAGATTGCACTACACCCAAATTGAAAGGACCATTTAGAGGTGGAGTGTTGGCCCTTGACCAATTTTTGGAGAACCTTGGTCATGTTTGGCCACTTTTTGGGACTTCAACAGGATAATCGAAGACGGAGCACCCAGGCGAAGCAGAGATCGCGGGATCTCGCCCCCCTTTACGAGATTTTTGAGTTTAGGGTTTATGCAATGGGTATGGGATGTTGGCCCAAGGGTTTACCCATGTTTAGGCCCCATTTGTAATGTATAAATAGATATCTAGGCGAGCTAAGAAGGGTTAAGACTAGATCTAGTAGAATCGTCTTAGTGCAGATCTAGAGGCTTTGTGCATAATGTGCGATAAGACTTGTAGAGCTAAGTGCAAGTGATTGTGAGAGGCTTTGTGTGTAGACTGCATTGTGTAAGAAGGCTTTGTGCTATGACCTAACTCGGGGAAGGAGGATCTGGCGAGGTGCGCGCAGATCTCATGTCCTATGCAAAGTAGGATTTGTGGCTCTATGCATGTAAGAAGATTGGAAGAAGATAATAAAGAAGAAGAAGATTTGGTGGACGTAGCCCCACACTGGGGTGAATCACGCATATCATGTGTTATGGTTGTTTTGTGTTGTATTATTCTTGTATTTGCTTAGTGATGTAACTTTTATGTATGTTAGATGCATCTGAGATAGTAGCTTAATGCTTATGATGTGAATGAATGTTAGATCTGCTTTAATGTTATGTGTTGAATGGATAATTGTGTTAGATCTGGGTGAATACTGCGTTGTTATGTAATTAGGGTTTTGACCTGCGATGTGGATAAGGGTAAAATCCAATGAATGTTAATTGCTAAGTGCTCTGTTGAGTAGTGTGATCAAAGATCTGTGTCCCAGTTGGATTGTAGACACTTGAGTCCTACAACCACCCCTGCATCTACTTCGGGTGAGACGTCATCTGCTTCGCAGGTTTTGCTAAAAGGGTCGGTAGTTAGGGTTTTGTTGGTGCGTTGTTGAAGCGTTGAACCCTGGGTCTGCCCCTTTGCCAACAAATGGTTTTGTTGTCGGGACCTGAAACTATGATTGCTGGGAACTGAAGAAAAGAAGAAAGCTCTTTGCATAGATCTGTTGTTGTGGTGCACAGTACTCTACTTGACTTACGAAACTCTGTGCTAAGAAGGGAATCAGATCTGAAGAAAAGAGGTAAGATCTTAAAGCTTTGTGCTCAGATAAAGGTAAGATAAGTAGAATTTTTTTTTCCGAAGGAATGGATCTAGGTATGCTTGATAGATTTTGTCCTAGTTTGAAAACTAGCGCGCAACTAGAAGAAAGAAGATTTGGTATGAATAGATCCGATAGAAATAGTGAAAGATATGTTATTCCTATGCATAGAAAGAATTTATGGACTAACAAGTGGATGCAGGATCCTAGAAAGAATTTTTTTCATGTTCATCATTGTGATCCCAGTGCGCAGTACAGGAAAGGTTGGGGATCGTTTAAGAGAAAGAGAGGGTTGACTCTTTGTTATAGTTGCAGAAGACCGGGACATATTGCTAAGGAATGCCCTAGTAGAGGCCCTATGTGTCTTTGTTGTAAAGTTGTGGGCCATGAAGTTTTGGATTGCCCTAAAATGATTGCTAAAGTTGAAAAGATGAATATAAGACAAGAGAGCCATGAGAAAGGTCAAGAGACTAAGGATATGATAGAACCTTAGAAAGAATCAGAGACTATATTATTGTAGATGAAAGAAACCCTGAATGATCACAGAGACATTAGTTTATCAGAGATCTTAAAAGAGAAGGAATGCATAGAAACAAGAATAGGAGACTTCAACATAGACTGTGTTCTGGATGAGGAAACACAGGTGAACATCATGACAGAAAGTACTTGGGAAATTTTGGGAAAGCCTACTATGGTTCCTTCATTGGGAGGAGTAGGATTGTTTAAAGGGAAGCTCATAACCCTATGTGGAAGACTTACCCATTTACCTATGAGTGCTCATGGAACTTCGACAAAAGAAGAATTCGAGGTCATTAAGTTTGTTGAGAACAACGCCCCCTTTGCACTTTTGCTAGGAAAAACCTAGATTGAGAAAGATCAAATCCGGAAAGAAGAAGAGGAAGCTTTAGAACAGAAAAAACAAGAATTAAGAGATTTCATAACTAGGAGAATAACACACTTAATAGAATAACAGGAGGATAAGTCGAAGCAACTGAGGACCAGAGACTTAAATGTCGAAGTTGAGAAAACGCAGGAAAGTTTGAAATACCTATCCATGCAGGAGAAACAAGCACCTAACCCTGAAGTAATAAGAGAAAAGGTATTCCACTTAAACCCTTTGAAAGACCCTCAGCAGTCTGAAGTTACTATGCTAAGAGCAGATAAGAATCAAAATGGAAAGAGGAACCTAGTGACTCAAATCACAGAAAAAAAGGCAAGGAAGCTTAGCAAGAAGAAAGCAAAGTTATAAAAATTGCAGGAAGTTCCAGAGAAGACTTTGCAGAAAGAAGGCTTGCAGAACTTGAACCTCGTCGGAATAGCAAAACAACGCAAATTGGCACTTCGCCACGGCGGAGCAATATGACCGTTGGAGGTGTCCTAATCGTTAGATCGATGCTCCTGAATGGATAACAAAGCAGTTATTGCCGGAAAGCTCTCCATTGGACCCTTGGGACCGTGCCACAATGGATGGAATCGTGTTTATTGAGGCATGCTTGCTGGTTGGAGGAGTCTGTTATGAAATTTTCTATTTAACCCATCGAACGTCTCACCGGGGATACTTTTGCAAATTGTGATTACCTGAGCCTACAGAGGATTGATTATCGCGTTGTGCTTATTGAGACTTTGACACCTGTTTAGCTACCTTGAGTGTTTGTTCACCTACCCGAAATCTTTGTTCACGAGCGTGCATGTCGGGCGAATGCAGTGTAGTGGAAAAGTCTGTGGAAGAAATTCTAATAGATCTAATGGCGGAAAAGGTCATGTCTGCAGGGGCACAGGCCTCATCGACAAGAGGATTGCAAGCCTCCCCATCAACTACACATCAAACTGGACCCTATAGAACTGAGACAGAGAAACGTAATTCTTTTCATAGTAAATAACTGAATCGGCGTCGACAATTTTCCTTAGACATGTTTCGTTGATACCTTTAGGCAAAAAATTTTATGTCGATCAAAACCGTCATACAACGTTGACGTGGAAATGCTGACATGGAAGTACATATATTACACGGGGGAACTGGGGGAGAGACTGAGTCATACGAACTATTTACGTGGCAAAGGCACGGGGATTATTGATTTTGACCTCTTTGTGAGAAACATTTTTCGGCATCGGTGAATTTATTTAAACATACATCCCTCGCTACAATGTCCTATCCTGTCGATGACGACGACGTATCGATGATCGACGATCAGTGATTTGTGTCGGTCAATGTTTCACCGTTTCGACCCTAGGATTTCTCCGATGCCGATAATGTGTCATTGATTAACGATTTGTTATGGTTGTCTGCAATTGTTATTTATATCTAGGATTTAGTTGATGTTGAAAAACGTATTGGTTATGTTAAAGAACTGTATTATGGGCCAGAAATTGTCAATCAACGACCGTTGAAAAAGTTTAAGCTGTGTACAGTTTAGGCCTTTCATGTCATGTTACTAAAAACAATCAATCTATCAATAACTTCAAGCCAAAAAATAATAACCGATAACAAGACTCAATAACAACATATAAATTCATCCATCCCACAATATTGACTTCGATTCAAAAAATGATAAGTAGTACCCAAAAAGAAAGAAATTTTGCAAAATCTCTTAGGGTGTGTTGAGTGCTCAACAAGTAGATGACAATTTCAAAACTTATGTCTTTATTCAAGTTATGAACTTGTAAAGTGCATAGGATGGAAAAATCCATTGTTTATTGATTCCTAATATTACAAGTATGATTCCATCCAACATTAACTAACCCTCTATACCTACCATTTGCACTAATTGCCACTAAACTCTTCTTGGGGAAAATCCTTTGAAGAGGAACTATTGTATCGATTTCCTATATTATTTTTTCTTGTACACACAACACCTTTGGACTGTATTTTTGGACTAACCTCCTAAGTGATTTGTTTTTTATTTTCATAGAGATCCCAAACCCCTTATGTTTAAGGATAAATACGACATTTTTTCATTTTTTTCAACACATACCTTGCTTTAATTGCCTCACGAATTGAATTTTGTCTACCTAAATGCATCTCTTTATCTGCTTTCTCCTTTGTTACTTGAATGTTTGACTTCCTACCTTAACTATTTTTTATCGGTTTTGTGTGTGGATCCATCTCCAAACTTCCTCCCCCCAGTGTAGCCCCCCTAGATTCCTCTTGCCTTATTTGGCCATATCTCAATTAATACATGTTTTCAAAGGTGTATGTCTTTTCTCCTTTATATTTATGATTAGTATCCAAGCTATCCTTCGAGTCTTCAATTGTAGTAATGGCCTCTCCTTTTTTAAAATACTTCTCTCCCTCTTGATTATCCTTCCTTCTTACCCTTCCAAAATTTTCTTCCTCTTTGCAAGGGATTTCTCCTTATGGCTAGGGGAATATTGAAGGACACTTGCTTAATTTATTATACCTATTCACCTTCACCCCTTTTGGAGTATTTAGGATCCCTTGAGTTGACTTGGACCTCCTTCATTTTTTCATTCCCCTTTGTCTTGTCCCTCTAACTTGGGTTAATTTTCTCCACCAATCCTCTCTAATCTCATTAGGGGAACTCTTAAGAAATTGTATTTGTTCCATTTTAGTATTCTCCATATATTCTAGACTCTCTGAAATTTGTTTTAGTATGTTAGATGATGTCTCCTCTTTCTTGGTAGGTTAGGTTGGATCTTGATCCAATCATCCTTCATTTGATTCATGTTTTTATTCTCAGCTTCAAATGACTTGAGAGTGTTACTACCATATCCAACATGGATAAGTATTAACTTCATAGGCTAAAGGTATTCATCAACCTCCTTCGGGGGATGTGTTCTTTAGGTGTCCATACTTTCTACATTCCCCGCATTTGAAGGGGATGTAGATGTAATTCAGGTTTTCCTAAATGAAATATCCCCTTCTTCAATCTTAATACCATATGGGATAGCCTCTTCCAAATCTAGTTACACTAGTGTTTCTTCAATTGGTGTACCCTCATCAACTACCATGAACCTTTCTATATTATTGTTAATAGATTTGAAAACATTCTCCTACACAATTCTAAGGGGAGATAGGGAATTTTAACCCATACATCCATCTTTTTCACATTTCCCTTAGGTATTCAAAGCATGGTGTCTAGTAGCACATGGAGAGTGTATAATTTCCCCAACTCCCAATCCCCACCCCTATCATATCCCTATAAACCTTGTTATCGAAAAAAAAAAAGTGATTAAACCCCTAGATAACAAGTAAAATGTAGGAATGTAGCCAAGTCTCCTCTTGCAAACCTTTCATATGTTGTATTAGGGTCTTCTCTACTATGGGCGTTCCATAGAATTTCCCAATAGGAGATATCTCAAGTACCTTCTAGTATTTTTACTCAATACTTTAGGGTCTTTGACAAGATTCAATTTCTAATGTCTCAATTTCAGACTAGCAACTCTTCTCCTTCTCTTGGATAGCCTAATTTTTTCTTTTTATAACCTAGTAATTTCTACTACCTCTTGAAAAAAAAAAAGTTTTGTATTACTTCTAGCATCGCCTATATTTCTAGGTGACGAGGGAGGGATCCTAGTAAGAAATTCATCAAATGAGTCTACATTTCCATCCTTAAATGAGACAAATTCTAAAGGTAGATTTGTCAAATGACTTACCTTGAAGACAATCTGCTTCCCATGCTGTGTGGACCTCCTTGCTTAGCACTTATTATGGCCCAAGAATTCTCTACACTTCTTCAAAAAGATTTGATTTTGATGAATTATCCACTCCTCCCAGTTCCTTAACTCTTATATTTGGTTCCAACCTATCCAATATCATATCTAATCCATGCTTGTGAAATGAATTGAGATGAATCCTCCACCATAATTTTCTTCATGATTTTAAGTGGGTAAATGTTGTTGGGGCTGACCACCATCATTATGAATTTGAATTCCCTTCAAACCTCCTCTTATCATCCTCCCTATCTATCTTCTCAAGCTTATACTTTCTTCCTACTAGAAATTCCTCTTGGGTGGAGAGATTCCTTTGTTTTTGTTGTTTGTGGGATCCTTATATGAGTAATATACAAAATCGATCTAATTTATCCTCATAAACTAATTTATCTTCTTATCGAGGCTTTGGACGAGAGCCCTGGCGTTAGGGTTTTTCGTGTTCGATAGGGTTTTTTCGTGAAGAGTCTCATGGATGCACCTGGGGGAGGGATTCCCGCCCCCTCCCACTCGGATTCAGTCGAGGACGCATTCCGCAGGCTTCTCCACAGCCAAGGGAAGAAGGTTATCCCTCCAGAAATCCCGAAATTTATAAAGAAACTGGATGAAATACCAGAAATTTCCCTGCCTGAAGAGAACCCGATGAAAATAGCAGTTGCTCTAGCCAACCGCGGATTAGTGGGTCAGTTTATGGGCCTGTGGTCGTCTGCAAAAACAACCGATGATTGGATACAACGAAATTGGCGCCCGAACCTAGCAAATGGAGTAACCTGCTACCTAGTGGGAAGAGGTTATTTCGTATTTGAATTCATTACGGAAGAAGACCGAGATTTGGTATTCAGAAACGATCCTTATTTCATGGGGACCCAGGGCCTCTACCTAAATAAATGGACTCCGGATTTCAATCCATTGGTGGACACACCTAAAGAAGTGCCAGTCTGGGTCAGACTTCCTAACCTCCCT
>JASDQU010026390.1:0-29632 GCA_032191745.1 Picea mariana
CTGTTGAGGCTCTTTATGAGTCTCCTTTTGGAAGTAGGGTTTCTTCCTTCCTCCTTTGGTGTGAGTAGCTAGGGCTTGATCATCATCTCTTGCTAGTAACGCTTCACGATTCGCTACTCTTGTTTCTTCTTGGATGCATTCTTCCCATAGACTATCAAACTTCAGTTTCTCTGTTTTGGCACATATCGTTTGGATGAATGCATCCGAAGGTCTTGTGAGACCATTTAGGGATGAGTTTGTCTTCATCTATGGTATCTCCAATAGCTTCTAGCTGTTCTTTGAATTCTGAGATTCCGGAGAAGTATTCCTGAATCGTTTCTCCTTTCTGCATCCTTGTATTCTTCAGTTGAGTTCTTAGATTCATCATCCGGTTTATGTTCTTTCCTTCATATAGTCTGGTCAAGGCATCAAACATTTCTTTCAGACTCTTCTTAGATGACACATAAGGAATCATGTGGTCTTTGATTGAATCTGCAATGATTCTTTTGGCCCTAATTGTGTCCTTTTGATGCTTTGCCTTTTCTGCAGCATCGACGGGTTCCAATACTTCTTCTTTGACAAATCTTGCTAGGTCATTCTCTTCAAGAATGAGGCCAATCCTATACTTCCAGGCACGGAAATTTTCCACTCCTTCTAGCTTGTCAACAAGCTTAATGCTTGCAGACATCTTTACCTAGAGCTAGGAAAATGACCGAAAAATGAAAGTGCTCAAAATAAAAAACTGAACTTACCAGGAGGTGCGCCTGGCTGAGGCGAGTAGCCTGGTGTGTTTGGATATGAGAAAATCCAACTTTTGCTCCTCCAAATTTGATTTGTGGATTTCTGGATTGGGGCTTCTGGTACCTCTGGTACTTTGGTACTTCTGGTACACTGGTTTTCTGGTACTTCTAGTACTTTGTGAAACTAGGGTTTCACTTTCTGGGAGATCCAGCCACTGAAAAGTTGCGTTGAGAGTGCCAAAGTGATCCTTAGGGGAGGGCACACTTTTCTAGATGGTTTTGGGGCAGAAAAGCTTCACCATCAAAAGCCCTAATTTTCATGTACGACAATAGTGACGTTTTTCACTCTTGTGAAAGATGCTTCCTTCAGCTTGGCTCTGATACCATGTTAATGTTTAAGCCATTATTATAGTTCTTTGCATTTCATTAGATAACNAATATAGATAGCCAATACAATGCCAAGAGATCTCTTAAACTAATGCAGAAGATACTCTCTCAGATATGTGCTACTCTCTCTCCTTCTTCTTTAACAGCAAATCCGAAACTTGTCTCTCAAAATGAGCAAGTGTGTTGTGTGTCTAAGTGAGGCGCTAGCCTCTTTATTTATATTAGACTTCTCCAACTGGGTGGTTATAACCACCTTTATTATATTCTGGGGCCGACTTCTTATTCTGCCTATTATAATTATCATTTGACCAATCCGCAAAAGGGGATTTGGTCCTATTACAATAGCCGACATGATCAATCCACAATGGGGATTGATCCAATGAATAATATATCAAATAATAATAAGAATACTCTTTGTAGTTACATTATTTCAACACAAGTCACTGGATGACTCACTGCTCTGCAACACACGTGCCACAATCCTGCAATAAGGGCACAATGTCATGGGTGAAATCCCAGGATGTCCCTCAAAGAACCATGTCAGGGCCATCCAAAACAAAGTAGAGTATAAGACAAGGTAAACAAATGTTCATAAGAGATATTATTCTTTAAATCATGCAAAGTAAGTTGTTATTTAAGATATAAGCCATGTAAACAAATCACCTTAGTATCCCCTTCAAGCATCACACTGGCCTAGAACCTCATGTGAGTTGGTAAGTTTGAATATGAGAAGGCCTTCATCCAACTCTATTAGGTGTGCCAACCAAGACAAGAAACAAAAGACCCAGGTAGAGGGATAGGTCCCGTGGGAAGCAGTGAAAGAAAGAAACCCTTCAAGAGTAAGTGTGATAGTGATATGAATTAGGGCTTACTCCATGGATTATGGTGTCATTGAATCTATTTCTATGAGTGCCTTTGTAGAGGGAGTGCTTGCTGCTTGAGATACCCTTTCCTCAATACTTTTTTCATTCTGAACCTCTTAATTGCCTTTTGATACCCATTCTTTATTTTGCAAGTCCCCTTTACATGTTTCAAGCCTTTATTCTTTAAATTTCTTACTGGGCTATGTCCTTTATAATTGTGCATTCATTCGCATTAGGACAAGGGGCGATTACGAGGGGGTAGAGCTCAAGATGGCCTGTGGATTTTATGGCGGCCTTTATTATTTTTTACATAGAAAACATATAGCAACTGCATCAACCTCTGGGCCTTCAGCCCCTTCTTCTCATGAGAGGATGGACCATGACCCATTATCGAAGTTAAGTGCACTATGAGAGGCTCTAGTATGGAAAGCGTTAAGTATGGCGGGGAACAAAATGTTAACCTTGTGAGGGTCCCCCAGTAGTACCCGTTTTCCTGGGAAGTGGCAACATGGAACTAGGGCACAAAAGCTAACGACCAAGGTGAAACAAGACAACAAACACAATTTCCCAAGTCAATGATCCATTATCCAACTTCAACCGAAGATCCTCATCCACATGCCCAACAAATTAAGCACAATACTTTGCATGAGAGGACTAACATACCTCATGGTGACGCTGGCTTACCATCTCCCATACACTGAATTGCTTGGATGTGATGACCCTCGGCTAATTTGTAGCTGTAGAAGCAAATTAGGGGGGCTGCTTGGCTGCCATCTATGGACATGTTGATCATCATCATGGTCGAGATCATTGTCTCCATTGTGGGCCATGAGACATGATCTCTTCTAGTTACCCCTTAGGCATGGGGGGTAATAGTAAGATCTTCAAAATAGTGTCTCGAAGTGAACTATAATGGGCAAGGTTGATGAAGTACAATTTACATTACCATCATCCTTCTATTTGTTAAATTGTGAGCTTGATTTCTTATGCGGATTATTTCTTTAAATTCTTCAACACTTTGATTCCAACTTAATACATTTCAACAATATAGAATCATAACTGAATAACAATAACCATGTAGATACATAAGCATGCACATCAACAACACATATACCCTGGGGAAACCCTGTACAGGGAGAAAAACCCCAACAAACGATCTTCCTTTATTGCATTAATAATGTATGAACACTTACAGATATCCACCATGAAAAATCTGTTCTTAAATGAGCTTGCCAAGATGACTTAGACTAGACTGAATGACCTTGTAGGTTTATAGAGACTTGGCTGATGTAATCTCTTGTATTTGACCAGCATTGAGGAAGATACCATGCATTGCTTGGGTGTTGCTTTGTTGTCCTTTTCTGGACTAATATGCAACGCTTTTTCTTAACTGATATGTTGCCTTTCTTTGGCTGTTATGCTGTCCTTTCCTTGACTGTTAAGCTGTCCTTTCTTGACTGTTATACACAACACTATCGCAGAGAACTTTTGCTGTCTTTTGGACTGATATACACAACATAGTCATAGAAAAATTTTGCTGTCTTAGGAACTGATATACACAACATTGTCACAGAGAACTTTTGCTGCCTTAGGAACTGATATACACAACACTGTCACAGTGAACTTTTGCTGCCTTAGGACATGTATGTTGCCTCTCCTCCTTCACCCTTACACTGCATAACAAGTGTGTAGAATGAGGGGCCGACCTCTGCTTATAAAGGAGTGGAGAGGAGAAGGAGATGGCTCGAATTAGCAGCTTGAATGCATGCTTTCCTAACTCAACTTTACACTTCATAAAATAGACCTTGGACACGAGTTCGAAAATAGAACTTGACTTGAGACTTCAGTTACAACTCGCCCTTGAATTGACAATGCATGAGAACTAACTCAACATGCACATGTCATGCATGCATGCAACATACAACTAGACATGCATGCAACATGCAACATGCGACATGCGACAAACTTGACAACCTTGACTTTGACCTAGACATGCAACTTTGACTTTTACAACTCGACTCTTCACATGGCAATTCGAATTTCTTTTCATGGTGGATAATGTTACACGTGCCAACGCACTAGATCAATACATTTACATCATTTGCAATATTAGGAAGATTGTTTGTTTCTAAGGAATTTTACGTTCAACCTAACTTTTGCTAGATGCCTTGACTTTTGTTCATGGCTCACAAGGCTTGACTAGGCTCATAGAGGTTGTACGTTCCCCCCTGACTTTTGCACTGGTCTGTCTAGGCTCACAGAGGTTGTACGTTCCCCCTCACTTTTGCACTAGTTTGTCTATGCTCTCACAGAGGTTGTATGTTCCCCCTGACTTTTGCACTAGACTGTCTATGCTCACAGAGGTTGTACGTTCCCCCTGACTTTTGCATTAGACTTACATAGCATCTCACTCATCCTGACTTTTGGTTTGACTCACAGAGGTTGTACGTTCCCCTTGGCTTTTGTCAATACCTCACAAGACTGGTTGATTCTCTAAATCTCCCTGGCTAGCCTCAGGGTGGCCCATATGGCCTCTCATTGGAGAATGACTGTCGATGCTGCCAAATTTAACACTATTTGACCATTGACTCACCAGCCATATTGTTGTGAGTGGGAAATCCCTGTACGGACTAGCACTTAGGGTTTTATTGTGCATGCAGAAAAGACCTAAAGATTCTTACTTTCTACTGTCGTCCCGGACCTAATCCCCATTATTCTTAAGCAAATACGTAGTTAAGAAGATCAAGTGAGCATACCTTATTTCGGGCGTTTGATATCGATCCTTCTTCATGCTTGATCACTCTTTGACTGCAGCTCTCCTCCCAAGGCTGACCTGCATTCACACAAAACAAACAAAGAACTCCACATGCATTTGATATATAGATTAAGGGGTTAGAGATTCAATCAACATGTATGCAATAAACCATGAAAACCTCATATGGTGGAATGGAAAAAGTACTTTTTTATTATTAACTTCAACAAATCAACTTACAATGATGAAGCCGACCACTGCTCCACGAACCTGGTCCTGGGCTCCTCTTCAACTGTCCTCCAACTTCTTTGCTCTATATTTCTCTTTGCACAAGGATGGCTAAAGGTTGGGACAAAGGGAATGCACAATCGGGTATAGTTTCTTTACTATGATTCTCCTCTTCCAAATGGGACCCCTAACCTTTCTTTTATAGGCTAGAAGAAGCTAGGTATTTGGTCGAACCCTCGGCCATGCATGGCCGAAAGGTTTAGTTAACTCACCCAAAGTTGTGTGTTCTGTTAGCAACTTTTCTTTTTTCGTGCTTTTGTAGGTACACGCGGGCTGTTTTGGGTCAGCTAGCGTGTACATGCGTGTAGTAATAGAGCAGGGCACGTGGGCCTTTATAAAAGGAGTTTTTAAGAAGAGTTGTTCAACATTGTTTTGACAAAGAAGGAATCTGAGATGGCCTGATGCCAGGTAAGCATGTCTGGTGCAAATTAGGGTTATAACAGATGCCTCCTAATGTGTCAGGTCAGAAGAGCATCTGATGGCCGAAATACATTAACAATCTTCACTGATGTGTCGAACAAGTGAGACCAGGGACCAGAAATCGGGAGGCGCCATTTGCAAAAATAATAATTGTCTCACCGAGGTGGGCATACCCATGCTCGGGATAAAATAAAGTCATGGCTACCAATCAAATACACTGTAGATCCATGTAGTATAACTATATAAAGTGTAGCCGCGAGCAATACACAGCGGAGCGACATCTCGAAATCAAAAAGATATACGTGTAGAGTATCCATCTTCGTAGAAGCTGATAAGGCCCGATGGCTGGAGATGAGGTCTTCAGAGCTCGAGCAACAACTTCAAAATCTTCAAAACTCAGGTAGGAGTGTAATATGAGTGTACGACTTCACTACCCAGAGGTCTTCGACGGCTCGTCGGTCATGGACTAGAGAATCTTGATGATCAGGATGGCCGGGTATGAGGCCAAGAGACAAACTGTAGAGGAGCCGACTCAGGCTTGGTAAAAACTTCCCTTGGACAATAGCACGACAAATGATGAGACTTAGGCAGCATGGCATCAACATAAGTTTACGAGGCAGGAGGCAACGCAAACTCTCCATATGTTTGGAAGAATAACCAAACGGAGGAGGACATAGCTCTACGTAGCGAGAACAACTTTCTAAGGTCGTATTAAATCCCAGAGTTTGACGAACAAACGGACATATGTACTTTATCCAAGGGCGACTCATTATGCTACCAATAAAGAAAATACTTTTCCCTTCCTCTTTTTGAGGTATATTTGATTTTTTTTTGTCTTTTTCAATAATTTTGGGAAAAGAATAAAATAATGTTACGTTACAAAGGAGGAACGAATGTTGCAAACATACAAGTTCAAGGCACAGGGACAAGACTGATGTTTAGAGTAAGGACACTCGGGAAAAATCCTCCAGGGGCCAAAGGTGTCAAGACGCAGAGGCAAAGTGCTACAGGGCTTGCGTATAAGGCATGCTTTAGATAGTTCAGTTGAGAGCAACATGGAGTCGACATTGGGCCAAAGACGCGGGTATGCAAATGCGATTAATAAAACACACAATGGTAATGTCCTTCGATGTGAGTTTAACAAGCCCAGAGAAGGTAAGCTCGACGGTTTTTCATATTTAGAGAGTCTGAAAAAACGTAAAAGGAGACTCCACTGGGGTACCTTTTTCGAAGGTAGTCTAGTCGGTTCGAAAAAGGGGTAAACTAGCACCGACAAGACGTCTATTCAAAACCATTTTAATGAGTGTGATAAAGAGAAGATCACTCGGCCATTTTTTCATTTTTAAGGAGTCTGAAAAAAGCTTAACTATGGACTCCGTCGGGAATGTTCTTCTGGACCATTTTAACGAGTGAAAGAATAAGGTCACTCGACGATCTTCTCAATTTTAGGGAGTCTGAAAAGAGCTTAACTATGGACTCCATGGGTGTTCCTTTTTCGTAAATTTAGTCCCTCAGGCCCAAAAAAGGGTTAAAATGATACCTGAGAGTACTCTTCTAGAGAACTGAAGTTCCTTAGAGTATACCTTTGTTCGTACAGTTGACCGTCCGAACCGAAAAAGGGGTAAACTACCGCTGGACAGACGTGACTTTCAAATTTTAGTTTAACGAGCGTGAAAGGCCACAAGATCGCTCGACAATCTTTTCATGTTTAGAGGGTCTGAAAAGGGCTTAAAAGAAGACTCGTTATGTCTTTTGGGAGTGCCGAGGGTGAGGTCAAGAGTGAAAAAGAATCATGCAAATGAGGCTCAAACTCGTAATCAGGAAAAAACAACAAGGACTCTTGAGCCTACAGTGATTAGAGACAGCATGGACACCATAATGCAACCAGGATCTACCTAGGGCATCCATGTTCCGGTAAGCTCTACCACCAACTCGCGACACTTCTAAAGCAGCAATGATGGTTCCGTGTCGCAACCTGATGGGATCGATCCTATGGCAAAGGGATAAAGACAACGAGATACAAAAGTCAGGGAGGAAACCTAACCTACATGCTCAAGTTGATCATCTTAGATTTTTCCACGGACCGTCAAAAGTTATCCAAAACTCTAAAAAAAAGTCCTGATAGTCGATCATACCCTTCCAATTCAACTCCTGAATCACTCTAAATGGTTTTTGGTTTAAAGAAAATGATAAGGGGGGCCAAAAAAGTGACAAAACGAGGCCAAAAAGTCTATAAATAGAAGCTGGCAACTCATTATCACCATTCCTGATTTGCAAATTGACTCTGGAGCAAAAAACGCCCTTTGATAAAAGTGGTGATTCCGGGAGCTACAGTGGACGAAACGACCATCTGTCTAGACCAAGTAAGTATAAACTCTCTCCTCTTGCAATTTAAATCTTTATTTATGCTTTGGGTTTCAAGTTTTGTGGGGGCGTCGACCTTCAAAAGGTCGGCCCTAGGTCCACGCAAGCTGTCTTATGACAGGCCGCGTGTACATTCGGGCAAAGTAAAAACTGCACGCGTGTACACGCGACTGTCATCATTACAAAACGCGTGGACCCCCTTATTGAATGAAAATTAAAAAAAAACAAGTGTTAACCCTCATGAACTTGGTGTTTTGCAGGATGTATGTTCATTGGAGGGAAAGAGAGCATGAGGAGGTTAGTGAGTTGGTCGGGGAAGACCCCAATGCTGTGGTTGCCTTAATGCAATGTGGGCTGCTCAAGTTCTTCTTATGTCCTTTTATGCAGGCACAACCTAGGCTACTGAATGCCTTGGTTGATTATTGGCAATCTGATGCAGAGGCCTTTATGTTAGAGGGGCAGTCACTGGTGCCTACGACAGAGGACATATTTTTTGACTGGTCTCTCCAGGAGAGGGGAACCAGTCAACTTCCGGACATTTACTTCGGGGCCTCATAACATATCGGAATTGATAGGACTTTATTGTGAGGTTGGTACAGACCGATCGAACTCACAAGTGCCCATAAGCAAGATCACTGACTTATCGCTGCGGACGATTGTGTTGCTTATTGGGCGGATGACTGGTTTTGCGGCTCTACATCAGGCATCTCGTGCACAGATGAACTGTGCAGTCCAGTGCTTAAATGCACAAATATTTGACTGGAGCACTACACTGCTAGTTTGTATGAAGAGGCAGCTGACAGATTGCCGGTTGCGGACGCAGAGGAACTTCGGGTTCGAGACCATTCTATGCTCTTTCTTCTTTGAAAGAGTTCCGACCTTCAGTCTTCGAGTAGTGGTATGAGAACATCAGGCCTCTCTTCTTGCAGTTTGTAGATAGGCATTGTTACTGCCATGACAGGGTGGTGGAAGGACCAATGAGTCCTTTTACGATGATTTCTTCGCTTGGTTGTCGTGACAGATCCCAGTCATAGAGGATTACCCTTATGCTGGGATTGATTTCTTGAGAAATCCTAAGATACCAGTACCTCCTGGTGAGGAGCGAGGAGAGATGGGTAAGCTTACATCATTGTTTTGTTGTTTTCTTTTTTTGTGAAACATATGTAATTTTTATGTTGTTTTTTTTTTATATATCATTTTTTTATACCAGAGTATTTGACGGATGTGTCTGTTGTGTGCAGATGTGGGATCAGTGCGACCTGCGGACTATGCGAGGAACATGCGTCGTCCTCAGGGGCCGCACCTGCCGCCGCAGGGGGACCAACAACAGCAGGAGAGCTTCCAACCGGGGAGGCTGAGAGGGTGTTGAGACGAGTAGAGCGAAAATTTACCTCGCTCACCTGCACGGTCCCTATGGCAGAGATTGAGGATCTGCCACCATCTATGTAGCGTCATGAAGTGGGGGCACCACAGACGTGGGTCTGATTGTTTCGGCGTTTGGCCAACTCTGTTGACCAGTACAACAGGGCCCACAGGACCTGACCTTAGTTACTCTAGACTTTTCATGTGTCGAGAGCACTACTTGTATATTTTTTTTGAGGGCATAAGTCCCATGACTCGTTACTGGTCATACATTTGAGGCGCTTGCGTCCACCTATGTACTCCGGTGATTATGACATTATATATGGATTTTTATGTCTTTTTGTGTCTTATGGATTATATTTGCCTTTAAAAATGTATTTACATGTTTATGTGTATGTCCTTTCATATGTGTGCGAGATGCCAATCTAAAATTTGATTAGCTAGAGTATTTGTAATTTGGTTTAATCTCCTAGGAACATGAAAATAAGTAATATAATCAAAGCTTCGTTCTAAGAGATGGACTCTAAGGAATCGTCGGTGTAAAGTCAGATCATGAACACGGTAGACTTTATTTAACTGAGACACAACCAGCTGAGCGTCGAGATAGACCCGAAGATGAGAGATACCAAATAACAGGGCGTCATGAAGCAACTCAATAACTGCACTATACTCGGCGACATTGTTTGTGGTGTCACCTAAGCATATACCTCCGGAAGATAATAACTGGCCTCTAGGTGTAAAAATTGCCCAAGCTGCGGAGGCAAGCCTCCGACTGTGCCGGCTAGCACCGTCTGTGTACCCAATGAACACCTCAGATTCACTTGACATCTGCCACAGTGACGAAAGATAACATAAAAAACGACACGTCCATAATACTACAAGAAACTAGAAAGTAATAGTACAAAGACTATATATATGTTACAAAAAGTTACCCATGGTGACCTGCCTATGAGTAATATTTCTTGAGGTAGAGCCCATTTCAAGGCTCTGCCAAAGCATTCCTTTCAAAGTCAACTAGACGATAAACACCCTTTTTTAGAACCTCTTTTATGATGAAAGTTCCGAACCACATGGGTTTGAATTTTCCTGCCCCCAAGGGGTCCTTAACTTGGTCATAGACCAGGACAAGGTCGCCTTTAGAGAAAATCCGAAGACGAACGAACCAATCATATTGACACTTGACTTTATGTTTGTGAGCGTCATTGGCTAGGGCTGCATCAAGACGCTACTCATTGAGCTGCTCAAGGTATAATAACCGCTCTTCACTTGGAGAATTGTCTGGCAATAATTGTACTGCCAACTTTAGGGACGAGATTTGACATTCGATAGGCAAGACTGCTTCCAGCCCGTAAACGAGTTGAAAAGGTGAGAAACCGGTTGCAGTCTTAACAGACGTTCGGTAAGCCCATAATGCCGAGTATAACATCAAATGCCAATTTGACTTGGCTGAGTTGATCGTTCGCTGTAGGATGGTCTTAAGAGATTTATTTACAACTTCCACCTGACCATTTGCTTGGGGGTAGTAGGGTGACAAATGTTCATGCCGTAACCCAAGCTTTGATGTTAACTTGGTCATCATCTGGTTCTGAAAGTGACTGCCATGGCAGTGACAATCTCTCTCAGGACGCCAAACCTTGCTATTATCCGGTTGAATAAAAAGAGAGCCACAGTCTCTCCATCATCTTTAAACGTTGGCATAGCTGCGACCCACTTCGTGAAGTAGTCTATGGCTACAATGATATAACGGTGCCCTCTTGCTGAAGGAGGGTTGCATGTAGTGTAATCAATCCCCCACTTGGTGAAAGGACCAACTGTGATGACATGAAACATGGGAGCGGGATGTGCCCTCATCTTCCGAGAGAAGATTTGGCATGGGTGGCACTTCTTGACCGATTCGATACAATCTTTGATTAGTGTTGGCCAGAAGTAACCTGCTCGTAAAATCTTTTGGGTTGTTGCCAACCCGGACAAATGACCGCCACAGGCTCCGGTATGGCAATCGTTAAGCACAATAACTGCTTCTTTGTCAGTGAGACATCGGCGCAAGACGCAGTCTACACCTCTTCGATACAACGTATCATCGAGTATGAGATAATTCTTAGCCTGATGGCATATACGTCGACGCTCATCACGAGAAGTAGAGGTGGGGTACTTCAAAGTCTGGAGATAGATAAGTATATCTCTGTACCAGGGATCCGAAGATGTGATAAAAAACATATCTCCTCTGATAGGCGACTCTTCGGACTCAACATCACCTGACTTAACTGGAAGTTTCGAAATAAGTTCTGCGAAGACCAGTGACTTTTGGATTTCATTGAAACGAAATCTAAGTCAAACTCCTGGAGGACGACTATCCATCTACTGATCTTTCCGCCTATTACCCGTCGTGTCAACATGTACTGGAATGGATTCACGGCAGCAATGACGGTGGTCTTGCAAAACAGAACATAATGACGGAACCGTTGAACATCATGGATTGCTGCCAACACAAGTTTTTCGATATGAGAATAATTGAGTTCCAGTCCTACGAGGCCTCGACTCAGGTAATAAATCACATATTCTAAGAACAAGTCATCTTCCTGAACTAAGACCATGCCGATGGTTGACTCTGCTACAGCCAGGTATAATAAGAAATCTTTGTTATAGTTATGTCGCTGAAGCAGAGGGGCAGTCGTGAGGGCATGTTTCAATGTGTTGAAAGAGCGTTGAGTGGCATCGTCGCAATGAAAATGAACGTCTTTCTTCAGTAAGCGCATAAAGGCCTTTGTGATCTCGGCATAGTTTGCGATGAAACGTCTTAAAAAATTCGCCTTGCCCTGTAGACTCTGAAGTTGAAGAATTGTGCGTGGGGGAGGCAACTGAATTATTGCCTCAACCTTGAGAGGATCGACCATGATCCCTGTTGTTGACACTATGAAACCTAACAAACGTCCTGATGTTACGCAAAAGCTGCTCTTGTTTGGATTCAAGAGAATCCGGAAGTAGCAAGAACGCTCAAAGATAAGTCAGAGGTGTGTGGGATGATCCGTTCTCTTGTGAGATCGAGATGCTAAATCATCTAAATAGGCCTCGACTATATGCTTGAGGTCATGGAAAGCAAAAGACATGGCCCGCTGAAAGGTCGCTCCAGCATTTTTGAGACCAAAGGGCATCTTAAGATACACAAATGTACCCCATGGACAAATGAATGCCGTTTTGTGCTGGTCTTCGGGTTTGATTTGTATTTGATTATATCTCGAAAAACTGTCCATGAAAGAGAAGGCCTCGCAACCCGGACATTCATCAATTATCTAGTCGATGAATGGTGTGGGAAAATTATCTTTTGGACAGGCCTTGTTCAAATCACGAAAGTCTGTACATACACGAATCGTGCCTTGTTTTTTATTGACCGGCACAGGATTTGACACCCATTGGGTCAAATGGATAGGATAGATAAAACCAACTTTTAGCAGTTTCTCAACTTCAACCTTAATGGTTGTTGCTTTCCTGGGATTAACTGGACGAAACTTTTGCCGAACAGGCTTGGCATCTGGATAACTTGTGATTTCATGTTCGACTATTTTTGGATCGATGCCTGGCATTTCCTCATAAGACTAGGCAAAAACGTCGCGAAATTCTTTAAATAGATCTCTGTAGATTTGAATCTCTCCGGGGGAGCAGTCAGCTCCGACGAAAACATTCTCCACGACGCCAGGGGTTCTGGAGATATTGATCGGTATGGTTTCAGCGATGGTTTCCATATTACCCTCAGCATAGACCTCGTGTGTAGCTAAGGGATTAATAGGACAAAACCTATCTCCAGTCATAGTCAAGGTGAATTCTCTGGCTTCGATTCTGCTTAACTCTGGGAGGAAGTATGATTTGTGATGAAGATCATCCCAGGGTTTGTTCGGACTAGTCATTGCTTCAATTACTGCTTCGTCGGAGGGCAAGACTAAGTCTAACGAATCGGTGTTAGCGAGAGAACCTTGAGCCCAAATATTCTCTAGAAGCGGATCTAACTCTTGTGCAAGAGTTGGATCTATGTTGGCTGAAGCTTGCTGGAATAAAGAGTACGCTACTTCAACTGCGGACAAGGGCATGGACATGCCCGAGTGCCCTGTCCCATCCATCGTGGCCGATCTGGAAGGAAGTATCCACGGATCATAGAAGTAAGTCGTGCGAAATGACGAAACTTGGAAAATCTCAACCTTATGGTGGTCGGATATGAACTTGACATCGCCTTGAGGGGGCGGGTAATCAAAGGTACCCATCAAAGATGGGCACAAACCAACTCCTACGTTGACTACGCCTGGTTGAGGATTATCAATCATCGGGACCGTGGACACTCCCAATGAAGGATCCGGTCTGGAGAAAGACAATTGATCAATGTTCACAATCCGGTCCTTGTGTGGAAACAACAAGACCTGGAAAACTATAGCAATCACTGCTTGCATGGCATAAGTCCAACTCCTTCCTAACAAGAGATTGTAGTCGAGGGACGCGTCAACTACTTCTACCTCGACGCACACGGACTTCCTTCCTAACTGAACGGGGAAAGAGGGAATGATGCCATGTGGTCGGAACGAACGACCGTCGAAAGCAGTGAGAAGAGTAGGTGAAAGAGACAAAACGGGCTGGCCAATGGCCTTCCAACATGCCAACGACATAACGCATGTCGAGGCGCCCTCATCAACCATCGTGCGAAAAATATTCCGAGTAAAAGTTTTCATGGGGTGAGCCACTACTATCTGAAACGTTACGTGGTAAGGCAGACGAGGTTTTAAGTCGGTTGTATCCAGCATGATGGTACCAGAATTACAAGTCTCGGTAGATCCTAAAGCGGTTAATAAAGCTTTCCTCTGGGAAGGGCAGCTTTGGAGGATCTCCAAAGCGGACATCGCACAAGGGGTTTGAGACAAATCTTCCACCACAGAATAGTTCTGGGCGGCCCTTGTGTTTGGGTTGTGAGAAGTTTTTTTGAACGCGCCTTTTGGGATACGTGTCATTGTTTCGCCCAAAGTCTTCTCAATCTGTAGAGGAAAAGATGGGAGTTCAGCTTCTTTGCCCTTCTCAGAAGTGCTTGGTTTACTGTAGTCATGTGCTCTAGTCGATATAAAAGCATCACCCTTCATCATATACACATTCGCGGATACGAGATTGTTCGAAGACGGAGAGGGTCCTTGACTGCCTCCTTCCGCGCTTGTAGAGGCTTGGGTTAGGTTTTGCCCATGCTGAAATGGATTGGTTAACACAGCAGGTTGTTGTTGTGTCGCAAACTTTTGGGCCTCTGCAAGCCGAGGACATTGGTGCGTCAGGTGGTCTTCCACGCACAGGTTACACGGATACCTCGCCTTCCGTTTCTCAGTGTTGCCCCCGCCAGCATTATTAGTGGGTTTCTTATCCCCCTCACCCTTCTTTCGTTGGTTTTTCTTTAATTCAGGTTGTTGGGTGGCCTTTGGATTTGTCGATTGCACTGTGTGTACATCCGACGTTTTAGTAGGGGGAGCAGCCAAAACAGTAGTTTGGCTGGCCGCTGTGTGTTGTATAGACAATTGCTTCGTCAGTTGCTCGACGGGCTTTGTTTGTGCTGAACCAACAATACTATCGGCATGTGGTCCAACTCTCTGTCTGGTTTTATCAAGTATTGAGCGTGGCGCATGTAGCAAGATCTCGTATAATAAACCGGACTGAGAATAGATTAGCTCAAGCTATTGAGCTCTCATGATGGCATCTTCTTCGGAAAATACTCCCGACGTCTTTGGATAACTGTGGGACCAAAGACTTAAGGAACCACTCGAGCAGGAATGCTGGTGGGACTGGCACCTTAATTAAACTCTTCCGGCGTCTCCATTCTCGGATGTGATCAGAGATATGGTCCGCTTTTGTCTGTGTGAAATTGGTCAGCAATTCTGTGCCAGGGTCGTATCTCACAGGTAATTGGAAATGGTTTAGGAAAGCCATTGTTAATTCGCCGAAGGAAGAGTATCTTGAGCGGTCGAGCTCGATGTACCATTTCGCGACACTCTCAATGAGAGTACGTTGAAACAATCGCAACTGTACTGAGTCATCTTTCAACGAGTTAGATGAGCACCAAAGATGGAAGGTAGTCACATGATCTCCTGGATCTTCGTTAGGCTTGGCTTCGAACTTTGGTATGTCTGAAGGCAACTTCGCTGGCATAGGGGGCCAACGCGGATCGTGACAGATAGGGTCATTCAACAACCTTGTCAAGTCTGGCAAATGTAAGGTTGTCAGGAAAGGTAGTTTGGGTTGTTGGTGATAACCTGGGAAAAAGGGACCTGGAGTTTGACTGGCACCAGGTTGCCAGGAAAAGTTTGGCTGCTGGCCTGGGTTCTGGTAAAAACCATGGCCATGACCAGCGTACGGATTTTGCGTGTGAGGAGACATCATCGGCTGATTCCCAAAATAGGACATAGATGGTTGGGCGTAAATTACATTCAGAGGACTTTGGGAAGGGTTGCCCCATGCCGATCCCATGGGGATAAGCATAGTACCTTGTCCGGGGTTCCATTGATTGTGAAAAGAATTGCCCTAGATCGGCATTCCTGACGAGGGAACGGATCCCTGCCAAGAATTCCAAGGCCCTGATGCGGAAGAAGTTCCTGGGTTTGCCCCCTGTGCAAGAATAGTACCCTGCATAGGAATAGGTTGTCTGAAACCGGGATTACCCCTAGTCGGGAAAGCAGCTGACGAGAAGGCGTTGTTACCAAACGCACCAAACAAAGAAAACAGTGTCGAACCTATCGACATATTATGTGAAGGTGGTCCTTGACTCCCTGCTCCAAATAAACTATGGTGTGCATGTGGCCCGGCGGATTGTTTATGCGTGCCACCGAGCGAAGGGGACGAAGGAGGTATATGACCTCCCCCGTAAGGGAAAGCGTTAAAAAGAGTTGAAGTGCCCCCCATGTGGCCTTGCAGAGGAGCGTTAGAGCTCCCTGCCCCCAGACCTAAAGTCTGTGAAGTGGAGTAGGAAAGTACAGGACTTGTACCTGAGCTAGGCATCCCGTATGAGAACGGAGGGCCTGTCGCACTTGGTGTGAAAAGGGTTGTGGCCGCCACCATAGACGGGATCGGACCACTGTGCGAAGTAGAGGCGGTTGAGACCATGGTGGCTTGGATCGGTGACGGTGGGTTAGGAGGTGAAAACACTCCTGTGGTGACAACCGTAGTGGGAATTGAAGAATTCCCAGAAGGAGTGACAACATTTGTTTCCATTGCTGCGTGGGACACTGTCTGGCACTCGTAAGGGTGAATCGGCACGATGATGGGTGCCGAAAGCTCAGTGGTTGGAGTTTCAGGTGGACCAAGAGCTTTCGCTCCAAAGTCTAAAATGGTCGTTTCCTCTGGATGTTGGTTGGGTACAATTTCTTGTGACCCGGTCGCTTCAAAAGACCCTTGTTGGTCTAGCTTTCGCCTTAGTGGTGGCGGAGGTGGCTCCAGTGTAACCGGTGATAGGCCCAAAAGCCTTCGTGATCGGCGGAGCTTGTGATCCTCCATTGTGTGAGAAGATCAAAGACACTCTAGGGCTTTCTATTCGTTCAAAAAAACAACACACACTAAAAAAGTCCCTACAAGATAAAACAAGCAAACACTAAACTAATTGGAAGAACAGTTACAACAACCAACACTAGAGCAACTTACCGATGCAAGTGCAACTCGAACACGGAAGCACCCTCCGGGTATACTCTGCAAAGCGTGGCCCGATGTTTGTCCTAGGTACCGCGGTATACCCCCACAGTCACCTGTGTATGTCTCTAAAAAGATATGCAACTAGGTTGCCAGCGCGCGAACAGTCACCAGGTGGTTATAGTCGAAAGTCGGGTAGACCACAATGAACAGGGTATCAAGCCCGAAACCTGTCAAGGGTATCGAAAGCAAGTGGTCCGGAAGACAATTAAGGACCTCGAATGGATTCGAGACCCACGAAGCTCCGTGGCAAATGCAATCGATGGAATCCCAAGACAAACCCTCTATATGTGTTCTCCACTACGATTGGTCCAGTTTTAAAGGGGTTATCTTCGCTACCTTTCCGCATGCGACCTCGTGTTTATCTCCTATGTTAGAGGGGGGTCCTGGATAACTTTCACGATACCGGACTTTGACACTCCCTAACTCAGACTCCAATGTTTGATTTTAATGGTCTTGAAGAGTTTCCTCTCCAACCTAATTCAAGGCCCTAACCCTAAACTAGTTGGTTGACCCTACAAACATAAAAAGTCTAATGAATTTTAGATTTAGCGTTAATTTTTATGGCTTGTCTTAAGTCAAAGGTTATGAAAGTGAAACTAGTGATGTTTGAAAGATGAAAGCAAAATAAACAGAAAGCTGGAAACAAAAAATCTTTATTTAACTCAACTCTTAAACAACTTTTCAAACTTAAATTTTTTTCTAAGATCTTTGAACAACAAACTCAAAGCAGGATTTCACTCGACTATGAGCTACTTATGATCTAAGTAAACCGTCAATAATTTATGAAAGCAAAGACTTTTCCCTGGTTACTAATGCAAAACAACACTTTTTAACCAAACAAAGAAATTAAAGTTTTTTTTTTTTTTATTTGAATGCTCACAAAGCAGAAAGGAAAAATATCAACAAGTCGAAACAAAGAAAACTTCTGGCCTAAGCACAGATTGCAAAGAGTCACTTTAAAAATCACACACAAGCAAATTAAAATTGGACTCTCACACTTGTCTAAAAACCCTATAAAAGAAAATTTTGAGGAAAACTTCTAAATGAAAAAAGAAAGCTATTGCTGTGATCAAACCTAAGTTACTAACCGCTATGACAGAGACCCAAAAACCTGAGAGGTATAACTCTTGTCAAAGGAAAGGATGACTGCCTCACCTTCAACAAAAATTCTCTCCACAAACACACTGCTGACAGTTCAACAACAAACGTGTGCACGCGAGCTGTGTAAAGTCAGAGCGAGTGTACACGCGTGTTGGCTTTATACAGGCCGCGTGTATATCTGAAACTCTGAGACAAATGAAAAGCCAAGCAAGCCAGCCCAAGCAGAGACTACTGGTACCGAGAACCAGAATCTCTTGAAGACTCAGACACTTACTTTAACAAAAAAAAAGAAAACAATTCAAGGAAAACTTCATAGAACAAACCAATCTGAGGTGAAACCTAAGCTATAGACTGCAAACAACAAAGACTAGAAAGAGTTCTAGAAAACCCCTGAGAAGGACTAATTCTGACAGGGAAGAGGATGACTATCTCTCTAAAAGAAATTTTCTGGAATCATACACGCGACTGACACTTCCTCAGCTAGCGGGTACACACGGGCTTTATGCGCTTATTGAAGAAAGACGTTCCTTTTCATTGGGACGATGCCGCTCAACTGTCTTTCGACGCGTTGAAACATGCCCTCACGACTGCCCCTCTGTTTCGACCACCTAACTAAAACAAAGATTTCATATTATACCTGGCTGTAGCAGAGTCAACCATCGGCATGGTCTTAGTTCAGGAAGATGACTTGTTCTCAGAATATGTGATTTATTACCTGAGCCGAGGCCTTGTAGGACCGAAACTCAATTATTCTCATATCGAAAAACTTGCGTTGGCAGCAGTCCATGTTGTTCAACGGTTCCGTCGTTATGTTCTGTTTCGCAAGACCACTGTCATTGCTGTCGTGAATCCATTCCAGTACAGGTTGACACGACGGGTAATAGGCGGAAAGGTCAGTAGATGGATAGTCGTCCTCCAAGAGTTTGACTTAGATTTCGTTTTAACGAAATCCAAAATGTCACTGGTCTTCATAGAACTTACTTCAGAACTTCCGATTGAGTCAGGTGATGTTGTGCCCGAAGAGTCGCCTATCAGAGGAGATATGTTTTTGATCACATCTTCGGATCCCAGGTACGGAGATATACTTATCTATCTCCAGACTTTGAAGTGCCCCGCCTCTGCTTCTCGTGATGAGCGTTGACGTATATGCCATCAGGCTAAGAATTATCTCATACTTGATGATACGTTGTATCGAAGATGTGTAGACTGCATCCTGCGTCGATGTCTCACTCACGAAGAAGCAGTTATCGTGCTTAACGATTGCCATACCGGAGCCTGCGGCGGTCATTTCTCTGGGTTGGCAACAACCCAAAAGATTTTACGAGCAGGTTACTTCTAGCCGACACTAATCAAAGATTGTATCGAATCGGTCAATAAGTGCCACCCATGCCAGATCTTCTCTCGGAAGATGAGGGCACATCCCGCTCCCATGTTTCCTGTCATCACAGTTGGTTCTTTCACCAAGTGGGGGATTGATTACGCTACATGCAACCCTCCTTCAACAAGGGGGCATTGTTATATCATTGTAGCTGTAGACTACTTCACGAAGTGGGTCGAAGCTGTGCCAACGTTTAAAGATGATGGCGAGACTGCGGCTCTCTTTCTATTCAACCAGATAATAGCAAGGTTTGGCATCCCAAGAGAGATTGTCACTGACCATGGCAGTCACTTTCAGAACCAGATGATGACCGAGTTAACGTCAAAGCTTGGGTTACGGCAAAAACATCCGTCACCCTACAACCCCCAAGCAAATGGTCAGGTGGAAGCTGTAAATAAATCTCTTAAGACCATCCTACAGCGAACGATCAACTCAGCCAAGTCAAATTGGCATTTGATGTTATACTCGACATTATGGGGTTACCGAACGTTTGTTAAGACTGCAACTGGTTTCTCACCTTTTCAACTCGTTTATGGGTTGGAAGTAGTCTTGCCTATCGAATGTCAGATCCCGTACCTAAAGTTGGCAGTACAATTATTGCCAGACACTTCTCCAAGTGAAGAGCGGTTATTATACCTTGAGCAGCTCAATGAGTAGCGTTGTGATGCGGCCTTGGCCAATGAGGCTCACAAACATAAAGTCAAGTGTCAATATGATCGGTCTGTTCGTCCTCGGATTTTCTCTGAAGGCGACCTTGTCCTGGTCTATGACCATGATAAGGACCCCCTAGGGGCAGGAAAATTCACACCCATGTGGTTTGGACCTCTCATCATAAAAGAGGTTCTAAAAAAGGACGCTTATCGTCTGGTTGACTTTGAAGGGAATGCTTTGGTAGAGCCTTGAAATGGGCTCTACCTCAAGAAGTATTACTCATAGGCAGGTCACCATGGGTAACTTTTTGTAACATATGTATAGTCTATGTACTATTACTTTCTAGTTTCTTTTAGTATTATGGACGTGTCGTTTTTGATGTTATCTTTCGTCACTGTGGCAGATGTCAAGTGAATTCGAGGTGTTCATTGGGTACGCAGACGGTGCTAGCCGGCACACTCGGAGGCTTGCCTCTGCAGCTTTGGTAATTTTTACACCTCGAGGCTAGCTATTATCTTCCGGAGGTATATGATTAGGTGACACCACAAACAATGTCACCGAGTATAGTGCAGTTATTGAGTTGCTTCGTGACGCCTTGTCATTTGGTATCTCTCATCTTCGGGTCTATCTCGATGCTTAGCTGGTTGTGTCTCAGTTAAATAGAGTCTACCGTGTTCATGATCCGACTTTACACTGACGATTCATTAGGGTACGTCTATTAGAACGAAGCTTTGATTATATTACTTATTTTCATTTTCCTAGGAGATTAAACCAAATGACAGATACTCTAGCTAATCAAATTTTAGATTGGCATCTCGCACACATATGAAAGGACATACACATAAACATGTAAATACATTTTTAAAGGCAAATATGATCCATAAGACACAAAAATACATAAAAATCCATATATAATGTCATAATCACCGGAGTACATAGGTGGACGCAAGCGCCTCAAAAGTATGACCAGTAACGAGTCATGGGGCTTATGCCCTCAAAAAATATATACAAGTAGTGCTCTCGGCACGTGAAAAGTCTAGACCAACTAAGGTTAGGGCCTGTGGGCCCTGTTGTACTGATCAACAACGTTTGCCAAACGCCGAAACAATCGGACCCACGTTCGTGGTGCCCCCACTACATGAGGCTGCACGGATGGTGGCAGATCCTCAATCTCTGCCATAGGGACCGTGCGGGTGAGCGAGGTAAAGTTTCGCTCGACTCGTCTCAACACCCTCTCAGCCTCCCCGGCTGGAAGCTCTGCTGCTGCTACTGGTCCCCCTGCGGCGGCAGGTGCAGCCCCTGGCCGAGGACGACATCTGTTCCTCGCATAGTTCGCAGGTCGCACTGGTCCCACATCTGCACACAACAGACACATATCCGTCAAATACTCTGGTATAAAAAAAATGATATATAAAAAAAAACAACATAAAAATTACATATGTTTCACAAAAAAAAAAAAATCAACAAAACAATGATGTAAATTTACCCATCTCTCCTCGCTCCTCACCATGAGGTACTGGTATCTCAGGATCTCTCGAGAAATCAATCCCAGCATAAGGGTAATCCTCTATGACTGGGATCTGTCGCGACAACCAAGCGAAGAAATCATCGTCAAAGGACTCATTGGTCTTTCCACCACCCTGTCGTGGCAGTAACACTGCCCATCTACAAACTGCAGGAAGAGAAGCTTGATGTCCTCGTACCACTACTCGAGGACTGAAGCTCGGAACTCTTTCAAAGAAGAAAGAGCATAGAATGGTCTCGAACCTGAAGTTCCTCTATGTCCGCGACCGACAATCTTTCCGCTGCCTCTTCATACAGTCTAGCAGTGTAGTGCTCCAGTCAGATATTTGTGCATTTAAGCACTGGACTGCCCAGTTCATCTGTGCACGTGATGCTTGATGTAGAGCCGCAGAACCAGTCATCCGCCCAATAAGCAACACAATCGCCTGCAATGATAAGTCAGTGATCTTGCTTATGGGCACCTGTGAGCTCGATCGGTCTATACCAGCCTCACAATAAAGTCCTATCAATTCCGATATATTATGAGGCCCTGAAGGAAATGTCCAGAAGTTGATTGGTTCCCCTCTCCTGGAGAGGCCAGTCAAAAAATATATCACCTCTGTCGTAGGCACCAGTGACTGCCCCTCTAACATAAAGGCCTCTGCATCAGGATGCCAATAATCAACCAAGGCATTCAGTAGCCTAGGTTGTGCCCGCATAAAAGGACATAAGAAGAACTTGAGCAGCCCACATTGCATTAAGGCATCCACAACATTGGGGTCTTCCTCGACCAACTCACTAACCTCCTCATGCTCTCTTTCCCTCCAGTGAACATACATCCTGCAAAATGCCAAGTTTAGGAGGGTTAACCCTTGTTTTTTTAAATTTTTTCATTCAATAAGGGGGTCCACGCGAGCTATAATGATGACAATCGCGTGTACACGCGTGCAGTTTTTACTCTGCCCGAATGTACAAGCGGTCTGTCATAAGACAACTCGCGTGGACCTAGGGTCGACCTTTTGAAGGTCGACGCCCCCCCAAAACTTGAAACCCAAAGCATAAATAAAGATTTAAATTGCAAGAGGAGAGAGTTTATACTTACTTGGTCCAGATAGATGGTCATTTCGTCCACTGTAGCTCCCGGAATCACCACTTTTATCAAAAGGGTTTTTTTGCTCCAGAGTCAATTTCCAATTCAGTAATGGTGATAATGAGCATGTAAGTTAGGTTTCCTCACTGACTTTTGTATCTCGTTGTCTTTATCTCTTTGCCATAGGATTGATCCCATCAGGTTGCGACACGGAACCATCATTGCTGGTTTAGAAGTGTTGCGAGTTGGTGGTAAGAGTTTACCGGAACATGGATGCCCTAGGTAGATCCTGGTTGCATTATGGTGTCCATGCTGTCTCTAATCACTGTAGGCTCGGGATTCCTTGTTGTTTTTTCCTAATTACGAGTTTGAGCCTCATTTGCATGATTCCTTTTCACTCTTGACCTCACCCTCGGGACTCCCAAAAGACATAACGGGTCTTCTTTTAAGCCCTTTTCAGACCCTCTAAACATGTAAAGATTGCCGAGCGATCTTGTAGCCTTTCACGCTCATTAAACTGAAATTTGAAAGTCACGTCTGTTCGACGGTAGTTTACCCCTTTTTTGGTCCGGACGGTCAACTGTACGAACAAAGGTATACTCTAAGGAACTTCAGTTCTCTAGAAGAGTACTCTTAGGTATCATTTTAACCCTTTTTCGGGCCTGAGGGACTAAATTTACGAAAAAGGAACCCTCACGGAGTCCATAGTTAAGCTCTTTTCAGACTCCCTAAAATTGAAAAGATTGCCGAGTGACCTTATTCTTTCACTTGTTAAAATGGTCCAGAAGAACATTCTCAACGGAGTCCATAGTTAAGCTTTTTTCAGACTCCTTAAAAATGAAAAAATGGCCTAGTGATCTTGTCTTTATCACACTCGTTAAAATGGTTTGGAATAGACGTCTTGTCGGTGCTAGTTTACCCCTTTTTCTAATTGACTAGACTACCTTCGAAAAAGGTACCCCAGTGGAGTCTCCTTTTACGTTTTTTCAGACTCTCTAAATATGAAAAACCGTCGAGCTTATTTTCTTTAGGCTCGTTAAACTCACATCGAAGGACGTTACCATTGTGTTTTTTATTAATTGCATTTGCATGCCCGCGTCTTTGGCCTAATGCCGGCTCCATGTTGCTCTCAACTGAACCATCTAAAGCATGCCTTATACGCAAGCCCTGTAGCACTTTGCCTTTGCATTTTGACACCTTTGGCCCCTGGAGGATTTTTCCCGAGTGTCCTTACTCTGAACATCAGTTTTGTCCCTGTGCCTTGAACTTGTATGTTTGCAACACTCGTTCCTCCTTTGTAACGTACAATTCTTTTATTCTTTTTCCAAAATTATTGAAAAAGACAAAAAAAATCAAATATACCCCAAAAAGAGGAAGGGAAAAGTATTTTCTTTATTGGCAACATAATGAGTCGCCCTTGGATAAAGCACATCTGTCCGTTTGTTCGTCAAACTCTGGGATTTAATACGACCTTAGGAAGTTGTTCTCGCTACATAGAGCTGTGTCCTTCGTTTGGTTATTCTTCCAAATATATGGAGAGTTTGCGTTGCCTCCTGCCTCGTAAATTTATGTTAATGCCATGCTGCCTGAGTGTCATCATTTGTCGTGATGTTGTCCAAGGGAAGTTTTTACCAAGCCTGAGTCGGCCCCTATGCAGTTTGTCTCTTGCCCTCATGCCTGGCCATCCTGAACGTCCAATAGAGTCTTTGTTCGAAATCAATGAAGCCTTCAGTCTGATCATCAAGATTCTCTAGTCCATGACCGATGAACCGTCGAAGACCTCTGGGTAGTAAAGTCGTACACTCATATTACACTCCTACCTGAGTTTTGAAGATTTCGAAGTTGTTGCTCGAGCTCTGAAGACCTCATCTCCAGCCATCAAGCCTTAGCAGCTTCTAAGAAGATGGATACTCTACACGTATATCTTTTTGATTTCGAGATGTAAATTCGCAGTGTATTGTTTGCGGCTACACTTTATATAGTTATATGACATGGATCTATAGTGTATTGATTGGTAGCCATGATTTTATTTTATTCCGAGCGTGGGTATGCCCGCCTCGGTGAGACAATTGTTATTTTTGTAGATGACACCTCCCGATTTCTGGTCCCTGGGCTCACTTGTTCGGCACATTGGTGAAGATTGTTAATGTATTTCGGCCATTAGATGCTCTTCTGACCTCGCACATTAGGGGGCATCTGTTATAACCTTAATTTGCACCAGACATGCTTACCTGGCATCAGGTCATCTCAGATTCCTTTTTTGCCAAAACACTGCTGAACAACTCTTCTTAAAAACACCTTTTATAAAGGCTCACGCGCCCTACTCCATTACTGCATGTGTGTACACGCTAGCTGACCCAAAACAGCCCACGTGTACCTACAAAAGCACGAAAAAATGAAAGTTGCTGAAGGAACACAGCTTTGGGTGAGTTAACTAAACCTTTCGGCCATGCATGGCCGAGGGTTTGACAAAATACCTAGCTTCTTCTAGCCTATAAAAGAAGGGTTAAGGGTCCCATTTGGAAGAGGAGAATCATAGTAAAGAAACTGTACCCGATTGCGCATTCCCTTGCAAATTAGGGTTGTAACATGAGAGCCAATGTTGGTTGAACAGTTTTCCACCATTGACATTGAACTTGGCTTGTTCACTAAACTCACCACCACATCTTGGCGGACCAACATATCAAAATGTTGTGTTTGCTTATATGAGGATGCACTGTCATCTCCAACCTCCTTGAGGTCTTCTTCTTCTTATGAATTACAATAGATAATGTATAATACACCTGTTGTTTGCCTTCTATTCTTTTTCGATTTTGACATGTTTCAACAGCAACATCATCTAAGACTTCATTTCTTGAGCTTTGTTTCACTTGACACTTTTGACTGAGTTTTCCTTGATATTAAAGCCATCTTTCTAGTGAACCAATCTTGCATTCTCAACTTCTATCAATTGGAATAAATCCTGTTCTTCCACATCCATAGAAACCATCTTTTTTCTATTCTTATCAACAATAAGACACCGATTATTGCTGAAATTTATGTCTGTGTGGGCTATGCATCATTATACTACTCATCGAAAGTAGATTTTTCTCCAAACAAAGAACATGATAGACATTTTTAATCATTACCTTCTCACCCCTTGGCTAAAGTAGGACATTTCCCTTTCCTCTAACCCTGTATTCTTCTCTACAACTCAATACAACAGAATTAGATTGAGATTTGTCTTCTACAAAATCAACATAGCAGTCAATACTGTTAGTAAAATGCCGAGATGTCCTTGAATCAACAAACCAATCAACCTTACCACTCTTTGAATTCTTGTTTTTGGCTATGAACACATAGAACTCTTCCTCCTTGTTTTCAGCCACATTAGCAAGTTTTTTTTGGATTGATTATTTGAAGAATGCCTTTAGTTGTGCTTCTCATCCCAAAACTGCTTTCTATGAACTCTGATTATATGCCCTAATTTTCCACAATAAAAACATTTAATTACTTGTTTACTTTTACCTGACTTGGAAGAGTTGCCATCATTCTCTTCACTTTGTTTACTGCCCTTGCTCTTAAACTTTGTTGCAAGTACTACCTCAAAAGGATCAATTCCATGAGTATTCCCAAACTACCTTTTCTATCTGTCTTGTTGCAAGGGCTTAATGTGTAATCACTTAAATGTCAGATCTTTATTAATACTAGTAATGTTCAAGGTTTCAATAAAAATTTCATAGGAAAGAAGGAAAACTTTTTAAATTTATAACCACCGTATCTTCTTCTGCCATTTTCCTCTCAATTGATTTCAATCGATCTCTAATATCCTTGATTTTTAACAAAATGATCTTGCAAGGAGTTGGACGACTCCATTTTAATTGAGAATAACATATTCTTAAGGAAAAACGCTGTACCTTTCTTTGAGGTTTCATGCATCTTTTGTAGATGCCCCCACATGAAAAATGCATCATTACCAATTTGAACTCTGGGAAGCATCTCATTCGTTACTAAGAGCTTGATCAACATCACAACCTCTTGATTCTTCACATAATATTTTTCTTGGGCATCTACATTGGTTTTGTTATCTCTCAAACTCTACCCCAAGAGGAAAAAGTCCTAACCTTGGTGGGAGAGCCTTGTGGCACTATAGGCAAGCTACCCACTGTCACCTCGGTAACCTTTCCCCACACTTCAGACTAAGGAAAATCTTACCCTAGGCTAGGGGGGAATCCCTGTGGTATATCTAGCCCAATCAGTTATAGCAATGGAGAGTTACTTAGGTTAGATTGAGAAAGATGATTAGCAACTCAACAAGTTAAGATGTGCAAGTTGTTGCTAGATTTAACAAGCCTTGGATGATATGTTATGAGAGAAATGTGCTTGTTATATTATGCTGAAAAAAGCAATAAAGTGAATGTGGCAGAGTGAATTTAGCTTGCTTAATATTCAACTTCTCAATAACAATTAAATGATTATATCCCATAGAATGACATTCACAATGCTTAAGTTACAAATATTGGAGAATGAACTCCAAAGTTTTGATCAACATACCATTCACAAGAGTCAAATGCTGATCATGGATGGTTTAAGAGAGTATTATTAGCCCACTGTTGTAATGTATATCAGACCTTAAGAATGTTAGATGCTGCCCAACATTTTACTTCACCAAAGGATACAAGAATTATGTGAAAATGTCAAAAACAAAACACCACCATAAGATATAACAGATTTGAGTGTGTTTGAATGTGGAAATGAGTGCAAGATATTGCTGCTGTAACATATCAGAATTTAGGGCAATGAAATAAACATCATCATTAATTGTTTAACCTTTGGAAAAGAGCTCATTTAACCATGCAATTCCTTACTTGAATGACTTAGCTTTTGCTGTTGTGTTTCCAAATTTATCAGCATGTACATTCTGAATTGGATTATGCTCAGGACTTAAGTTTCATAAACAATGGCAGTTAAAAGTCCAAATCACCATAAATTACCAGTATTGCAATATGCCACCAAGGAACTATCTTAAATCTGATTGTTGGTCAAATTGTTATCACAATGATCAAAGATACATTTTAGAGCATGTGAAGTATAGACAGTGAATTAATACAATCCCATAGACCAACAGCCAGCGTTAGAATAATGTTAAAAGTGTCTGCAAATGGCAGATTTGATGGTTTTTCTCAATGCTCATGCACAAGTTCATATAAGATTATTGCCATATACATTTAAAGAAACATAACCAAATGTTAAATGCTATCGCACAATCTGTATTTGCCCAAAGCCCAAGGCAAGTGGATGCAAGATTGGCGTAACAGGGAGTGACCTATCACTGTCACCTTAATAAGAAATCTTTTTCTATTTAGGAGTATATCACAGTACTCCAAGGGAGACGTCCCCAGTGACCCGAGGGTTTGAGAAGGCTAAGGTAAAAGATATAAGAAAGTCCCACCCCTCTCACAGGTCACTCAAGTCAGAGGTTCTTTGTGTCTTATAGAGATGAAGCAAAGCGGAAATAAGGTGTACCTGCCCAGAACAAGACAACAAATAGAAAAAGAGTGCAGTTTCCCAGTACCATATGATGTTAGTGCTTTATAAGACCATGAACCTCTAAAAAATTAGTAGGCTGATGTAAAAATGCAGCAAGGTAATTATTTATAACATCAATGAATATTTTGTAACAGCCACAACAATTATGCCTAAAGAATGCTTGAAAGTGACAAGACAATATAGCTCTAAGTTGACAGAATGATAACAACTTGTCAGAAGCAAAATTAGCAATGTCTAATCAGCTTTTAATGTTACTTTTGAAGATGAATTTGCTGCTGTTCGATGGCTGTAGCAATCTTTTGCAACAACAACAAATTAGTCAATGGATTAGTCTAGTTAAATGTTAGTAAAAGTTTCAAAGAATGTAGTTTGAGAGTTGTTTGATCAATCAATCACAATGGCGAGTGGACTAGTGCCTTTTAGGGTATATGGAGTCAATAATAGCAGCATCAAATCTTAGAGAAAAATAGTGTTAAATTTTAATGAAGATTTGTACCTCGGACAACTGGTTCCTATGGGTTTTTGAACTTTTACCTAGGAATGTGGTCCACAACTTAAAAGTGGGTCTTTTTCATAAAGTCACTTTATAAGTGGTAAAGTGAACTTTAAATTAGAAAGTGAAAAGTGACTTAGGAACTTAATGCACCAAGTGGGTTTTTATTTAAGTTGGGTGAGTGAAATTAAATAAAGTGAATATTAATGGAGCATTTAATTTCAACCGTTGATCTTGGGCAATGTGAGCCCTTGGATCAAAAAGAAACCTAAGAGTCACTTAGGGATTCTAAAGGAGGAAAAAGACCAAAAGAGAGCTCATTCTTTTCAAGAGAGAAAGAGAGATTGAGAGAGAGCAAGAGAAGAGAAAGTTTTTATTTTCTGAGAAGAGAAAACAATAGAGAAGTGGCACGAATTCCAAGGCAAAGCTAGGGCACGGATTTCGAGGCAGCCAACAGAAAAGGAGAATTTGTACTGTACGGATTTGGTACGGACGCATTTAATGTACCTGTTCTGGCCGTACAACAGCACGAAAACCAAAGAAAAAGGGCGCATTTAATGGTCCGTACAGGTCGTACGGTCGCCGTACAGTTGCAATAAATTCTGGGCACGATTTTCTAGAAAAATCATACAACATTTAATGTTGTGACAGTCCGTACGGTACAACTGTCTGTGCACAGATTTCGAGGTGGCTGTTGGGTTTCTTCCAGTAAATTTCAAGCACGAAAATCGAGGGAAGAGAGAAGTAAAATTCTGTTGGTTTTATTTTTGCTGATATGTAATTTCCAGAAATTGAAGAAATAAGAAGAACTCCCTCTCTCTCACTGGTTTTCCCCACATTGGGGTTTTTCCAGGGCCAATTGACCAAATATCTTTGTGTCATTAATTGTTTGCTTGCTGGTTTAATTTCTGAGTTTTAAGACAGCCATTGAAAAGATCATTTATTTCATGTGTTTCAGTCAAATTTCATTTTAAATCTTTAATGCATATTAATGTCTGCAAATTTCATTAATATTGGGAATGGGCATTAAACTTTTG
>JASDQU010026391.1:25057-42958 GCA_032191745.1 Picea mariana
TATTTTAGACCATCACTAGTATGCATGCATTCCTAGGAAAAACTCACTGCTAGTTCAATTTTCCTAATTATGGAATGTTATGTCCTATATGATTGTGTATCACTCATTCAATCATTATTCAATCATTGATCAATTCATTGTGTATTCACTCATTCAATCATTATTCAATCATTGATAAGCTTTTTTTGTACTTTATTTAGCTAGGTCTCCTGTGCAGGCTTCTATGAAACATTGACAAAATATGCATAACATATTTCCTCTCCGAGGCCATGATTTGACGAAAGAAATAAAGAATTTTTCATTAACAAATTATGAAAGCAGTTAACCTACAATGAACCTAACATTGACAAACAGGATAATTTGAAGGAATAGAAAGGCTAGGATTACATAGATCTATGATGGGACTAATCCAATTTATGCAGCCGTAGCCTATGAGATATTAAAGTAGAGAAAATCCATAATTAACTCAAATTTGGGATTTGATTTCTTAATGTCCAACAACCCATAGTACATTAATACTAGTTTTCTAGGAGAATCGTGATGTTTCTATTCCCTTACAATTTTAATAGATCGATAAGTCATTTGAACTGATTATTTTAATTTTATTTGTGACTCGAATATTTGAATTATGGATGAAAGGTTTAGGAATGAATGAATGTATTTTTCAAGGTGCATATGTATAAAATTATTGTTTTGCTTATGGCGGGAACTTTCAATCCTTGAGCATGTAATAGACATCCAATCACTCGCATGGAATCCGCCAATATTGAAATCTCAAAAAATATAACAATCGTACAAATTAATTAAGAAACATTATGCATTAAACAAAGTAAAATTAAATGTGTGTGTGTGTGTGTTTATTTATATATTAGTTTTTTTTTTTTTTAATTAAGGTCGGAAAAGATTTGACACATCAAGATGCAATTTTTAGTTGAAAGTTGACATTCCATTTAATTTTTAAATTATTTGGGCTACAACTATTGTACAATGGATAAAACTTACTTGGTGTATATGTCGGAAGATGCAATACCTTATATGGAACTTTCTAATACTTTTCACCCATAAATTTAAAACCCTCAGTATGTGTGTGAATTTATAATTTTGAAATTTTCCATAGCATGTGTGAGAATTTATATTTTTGAAATTTCCAAGCATGTATGTAAATTTATATCTTTGTAATTTATAGTAGAATACACAAGTGAGAAATAAGGACATATATATTATGGATATTCCTCTAACTCAGAAGGTTTGTATATGATGTAGCTTAAAGTGGAAAATTAAACAAAATAACATATTTTTTGAGGTACAATAACATATTTTTCGAGATAAAATAACATATTTTTATAACGTAAAAGTATGCATTTGGTTTGTAAGAAATAAGTACACTAACATATCTTCCCACTTCCCATAAAAATTGACATAATCAATGCATCTAGTGAATGAGAAATACAATACAAAATATACTTGTGACACAAAGCAAGAGTAGTAAAAATCAGGTGACTTCAACCTATGTTTGATTATTATCTCACCAAAATGTTTTTACAATATATTAAGATTATATGGAAGTTTTTCTATACAAATGATAAATAAATAAATTAATTACTTTCATTCACAATTTGGGTGGTTACTTATTTGTAAAATTGAACCTGTGTTTGTTAATGCCAATGAAGGAGATAAACACTTACTGACTAATTAACTTATGCAGCTCAAGCATGATATATGAAGCTAAGATAAAAACTATAATTAACCTAAAATTTGGCTATGATTTCATTTATGGAAAAATAACTAGTTGTTCATTGCTCTACGCCTTTAATACACTAATGAGTCATTTGAAGTGATGATTTTGGTTTTCTACGATTCAAATATTTCAATTGTGGTTGAAATATTTATGGAGGAATGATTGTATTTTAGATAAGTAGAAACCAAAAACTTAATACTCTCACATAATCCTTGAAGAATGAAGTAGGGACAGTAGAATGGTGCACATCCATACAATTAGCGTTGTGTTGTGGACCCAAAAAAAACCCTTTACTTTTTCTTTTACAAGCGAAAGAAAAGGGGACCCCTACTAAAATGATAAGCCTATTTCCTAATCTTCTACTACTCGAGTCTGATGTTATTTCTTTGCCTACTTTGAGGCACTTGAGGTTTGGTCTTGGCTGATGATTGTTTTGTTGGAGGTTTATTATCCCTTTAGATCTTATGATTTCAAATGTATTCATGATTCTTAGTTTACCTATGATGTTTCAATGGAATTCATATGAGTGGTTGAGACATTGTCTTCCTACCTTATATAGTTTCCCAAGTGTTTAATGATTTTATATGGTTTCAAGGTTTGATGATCTAGTATATGTCGTGATTGAGTTTGATGTACATTGTTAATTATTTCCCTGGATGACTTATTCAAAGCTTTCTAGCATATGGTGCTTAACATCTTCACCTTTATACTCATATATTGGACAACCCTTAACTTGATTCATAAGGTCATTAATCCTTTCTATGTGTTGGAGATTAGATTCATGCAAATTTCATGATAGTTTTAATACAAATCATTGATGATTGACTTTGATAAACCTATCATCTTCATGCTTTTCAAAATATAGACTTATTCATGAGTTTTCTTAAAGACAGGGAAATATAATGTTTCAGATATATTGGTGAATGTCCTCTTAATCACATAATTGATTTCTTCTCCTTTTTTGGTTGCAGGAACAAGTTAGCATGATATCCTTTCTTCATGATTGCTCCAACCTTGAGATGCATGTGGGGGAATAATTTTATCTTCTTCCCATTTTATCCCTCCTTTTCTCTATCGATATTTCCCTCTCTTTTCTTCTATTATTTTCACTAACTAAATCTCATAGTTGGATTCTTCTCATCGAAATATTTCCAACTACTGTAACCATACTTAAATCTGAGTTTCAGATCAAAATTTATGGTCTCCCAAAGTTTCCTAAGAAAAATCTCACCTTTCCCAC
This sequence comes from Picea mariana, assembly GCA_032191745.1. Taxonomy (NCBI): domain Eukaryota; kingdom Viridiplantae; phylum Streptophyta; class Pinopsida; order Pinales; family Pinaceae; genus Picea; species Picea mariana. Next base: position 28,036 of record JASDQU010026391.1, read on the forward strand.
CTCCCTACCACACGACATCCATGTGGCCCCCTCTCTCCTTTGCCATCCATCGCAACACTGATATCACTAATGTGGTACACACCACCCTCCTCTTCGTCATCAGTTTTACCCATGGTCCACTTCCCTCTTTCCCAACCAATTCATTGACAACGACGCCCTCCACTTTATCATCATCGGGACTCCATTTATCCTGGACTTCGTACTCTACTCCATCCCAAGGATGACACCCTCCTTCAATATATCCAACAGCCTTCGGGAGTTGGAGATCGATGGCCATGATCTCATAGGTGCCTCGGAGCTAGCCGACAGTTAACCCTCACCTAGAAATCAACACCAACCTATCTCAGATCCCATGCAATCATAAGTTGCCACATGTCACCCCTTAGGAAACGCTAACTTCCATGTTCACATCCTAGTAACCTTGAATAGTTAATGTAAATAATTTTATTATTTATTATTTGTGATTTTTGATTTTATTTTTGATTTTCATTATTTAAAAAAAGAAGAAGGAAAATTGGAAAAAATTCATGCTACAAGCCATCAGTCCCATACTGCTCAGGCTCTTTTCCAACTATCCATAGGGACTGGACCATGTCATCACTAAGTGTTGATATCTTATGCAGGTGGGATTCCTCTTATTGCAGGTTCAAAGATCAATGGTCCAGATTAATCCATAGGCTCGATCAATGGTTGTTGAGTGATGATTTTCAAACGGCCATAACTTTTGCTACATGTGTCAGAATGAGGCCCCTCATTGGAAAGGTATCAGAAAGAAGAATCCAGTAGTACAGGTATCCAAGCCATAAAATTGACAGAGGACGATATAAATGCATAAAACTACATACCATGAATTTGGAGAAAAAAATGGATGTGCCAACTTCAAACAATTGTATTTGGAGCTATGAGTAACAAAATCAAGACTGGGAGGGATATATGGGAATATGGAGGAGAGAATAATAGGATAGGATAATAAGTGTTGGATACTGTTGAGCATAAAAGGTATGAAAATGAAAAACGCAGAAGGAAATCAAATTTGGATGAAGAGCCCACTATGCAAACTTCAAACAATTATATATCAAGCTACAGGCAACAAAATCAAGCCATCAATAGCTCGATGGAAAGATGAGACATAGGAGAATAATCCAGAATGATTTCATGCAGCAGAATAGAGCCATCAATTCCCAAAACGACACAATAAATTCATAAAATGACCCAACAGACAGAGAGGATAATAAATTTAAATAGATATCATTTGTAAACTTCTATAGGGAGAATGTAACCACCCACGATTCTCTTCAGCTCCCATTTGTAACTCCCACATCTACATTTTCAAAATGCAAGAGAAATTTGAAATGTGAAAAAAGACAAAATTAGAGGAAAATGAAACGAATGGTCATGAGAGATGAGAGTCTCTCTCTTGTTTTATAAAAGAGAGCTAGTTGAATCTGATATTGACTTTTTCCCTAAGGATTAAAGAGCAAGAGGCATTTCGAAAATCTATGATATTGATGGGTGCATTGCAGACTATTCTTTATGCATTTATGTTTTAGCTGAGTAGATAGGATTATGTTATATGAATTTTTTTTGCACTCTGTTTTGTTTTCTTATGTTGTCACATGTTTTCTTGTCGGTACAAAATTGATGCTATAAATGTATTGTTCAACTATTTGTTTGTATATCTGTAGCATTATTGTTTTCATATATCATTAGAATACATGATTGTTTTCTGTTTCTGATGGTGTTATATTTATTTGTACTCATTCTTTAGTTTTATTATGGGTATATGTCATAATTAGTTAGATTAGATTAGTTTTCTTACAATTAGATTAGAATTAGGATTATTTAAAACTCTTTTGGGGGGGAGTCTATTGTATTTATCCTTTTATTTATTTTAATTATGAGTGGCAGCAGGGCCCATAAACTCATGAGAAACACTAGACCAAACGAGAGTATATCTGATTGGGACATGCCGTCGGGTGTTTTCCTTTATCTGTTTGACAATCCATTCGGACCCGCCAACAAAAATGGCGCTAGAAGGAGGGCCAGATGAAAAGTTGAGCATGTGGAGTCATTTGTGTTAATTTTTGTTTTAATTTACTAATTGATCCATCCCATATCCCTTTATGGAGGTTTTTTTTTAGTACTATACCTCCCAAACCTCCGAGAAATATTTTACATTTCTTTTCACAACTTAGATTTGATTGCGAGAGTGAAATCTCTACATCTGAACATGCTTTACATTTTTTGAAATTTTGTTGTTCTCACAATATTAGTGATATAAATACCATTTTCAATTTGTTCATTCTCACTTTTGTAGGTCGGGTTAAGAGTTGGTGCGAGACTTTGTCGAACGTCTCTATTCACACATGGGAACAATTTATACGTGAATTTTTGCATGCTTTCGAGAACTATGATTATGATAATTTGTGTGTAGACATTTTAGAGATTAAGAAGAACGAAGATGATTCCCTTGAAGATTTTTTTTATCAAATTTACTCATATTTGTTGTATATTTCCTTTGGATGATAGGCCCTCTAACAATGATTTGATTTCCTAATTAGTTTCTCTTGCTAATGAAACATACGAACCACTGAATGAAAAGTCTAAATCACGTTTTAATCTTTCTTCACATGATGATTTGGATTTAAATGAAAAAGTTGAAAATACTAATGGTTTAGATGGACTTCATATGTCTGGATCTTTCTTTACTGTGGGGGATATAAATCAATAGATAATATTTTTTCTGTAAGAAATATATGTATCCTCTCATCACTCCATTCCCCCTTTCTTTCTTTGTGATGAAAAAGAGACCTCTTGAGCTATAAATTCAAGTCCAATTTTTTCTGTAGCTACCCAAGAGGAGGATTTTCCTATTGATAATGGGATACTTCGGGTGACACCGATGGTTATGCCAGGCTCTCATTATCCTCTCTTTTCTTTTCCATCACAAGAAATGGAGGAGGGAGCTATGGAGAAAAACTTGAAAGTTGATCATTTTGTTAATGAAGAAAATCTAGACACACTTAAAATAAATTTGTTCTCACACTTGGATAATTTGAAATTAATTTATGTTGATTTGGATTGTCCTGATATTTCAAATTCTTGTAGTTCAATTGACATAGATAAATATTGTTTTCCTATTACTTATAGGTCATTTATTGAAACCCCTTGTTCTAATGACTCTTATGACTTGCTTCTCTCTTCTAACCATGAATATTCTTTGAAATATATTTCATATTCTCATATGGTGCAGGAGCAAGATAACCATGTTGATTTTTTCACTTAAGGAGAAGAAACAAGCATGCATGACATACCTCTTCTATCTCAACAATATAATTTTAACTTGGAAGAGGAAAACCATCTTGAGAAAGAACGTGTTGATTGTGAAACCATGCCTAGTGTAGAGCCCACCAATTCACAATCATCCAATGATTTTTTTAAAGAGGAGAAACTACCATTCAAGGAGTCACTTTCTGAAAATTTTTCTTGTTCTAGAGAATCTTTAATGTCTCTTAATTCTTCCACTTATTTTCATTTGTATCCTTATCTCTTTAATGGTTTGACTTTGCAGGAAACCACCCTCCATCTGACTCAAATAGACCCAATGGGACTGACTCCTTTTGATATACTTGATGGAGGCAATGTACATATGGAAGATAGGGAGGATAAGTCCTATTCCCATGAATGAATCAAAACTAAGCCTTATCAACCTTTTTCATGGGATAAAGGGAATGCTATAGTAGATGTATATCAGACCGTGTCTTCTTCTTTTTCATCTTGATTTTTTTTATCAATAGTGAATCTTCTTGTTCAAGTATCCATTTGCCTGATATTGTTGATACTAGTGGATCGCACCATTGTCTTGAAATTACTTCTCATACCATGGTGGATGCTTGTGTATGTATATCATTTGTTTCCACTAATTTGTCTCAAGCTAATGGTTACTTGAAGTGTGAGTCTAGGGAGACTTGCCAAGATAATGTGGCACTTTGGTCTGTGCCAATGATTATGTTGTGCCCTAATTATTTTGGTTTTTCTTCAGGGCTAAAAAAATTTATTGTCATGAATATTATCTCACTGAGCACAACTCACACATATTCTATCCATGGTTCTCATTTTATATGCCACTTTCCATTGAACTCCCTCCACCAATTCTATGGTAGTCATGGTACATTTAACATAGAATTGAAGCATGGTTGGAGAGATATTACTTGGATAGACTTCCCATGAATTATCAATATGAAAATTTTCATATGATGGATAGAGTTTATCATGAGTTAATTCTTCCTACTTTTAGTGGATCCTTATTCCAGGCCCTGTCACTAATCTTTTGTCTTGAACATGTGTATGCAGGCTTGGGATTACTTGGATGGATACATTGGAATTATGACTTTACATAGTTCATTTTTCAACCATTGTAGTGTAGAGTAGGAGTAGGGTAGAATAGTATAGTGTCTTTCATTTGCAAAGTTTAGCTTTGCTTTCTATTTTTTTTAAAATTAGTTTTATGTTTGCATTCTATTTTCATTACCGTTGGCTGATAAATAAATGAATTATTAGCAGAGGTGGAAATAAATAAAAGGATTGCACATTAATTTTCCCTTGATTGGATTTTTCAATGTAATCTTGATATAGTGAAAATTTACTTCATCTCATTCTCAATTTTTTCTATGTGTTGGGTAATTTTCAGATCGCTGATTTTTATGCTTGATCACCATGTCAAATATTTTTTAAGCATTGGGTTATCTTGCAAGTGAGATATTTTAAAATGATATTATTTTTTCTCTCTTGTAATGAAAGTGGACAAACAGGCTTTTCCCATACTCATATCGACTGTTGGCCCTCGACCAAGTTTTGAGGAAACGTTGGTCATGTTTGAACATTTTTGGGACTTCGACAAGATGGTCGAACATGGAGCACCCAGGCGAAGCAGAGATCACAGTATCTCACCCACTTTGAGGGATTTTTGGGCTTTTTAGGGTTTATGTAATGGGTATGGGATGTCAGCCCATGGGTTTACCCATTCTAATTAGGCCTTTATGTAATGTATAAATAAGTAGCTAGGTGATGTATGTAGGGGTGTATGTGAAGAGTCTAAGAGGTCATTGGCTTAGTGCATGACTAGAGTATGTTAAGACTTGCATAGCTAAGTGAAAGTGATTGTAAAAGGCTTTGTACGCAGACTATGTAAGGCTTTGTGCCCTAATTTGGGGAAGGAGGATATGGCGAGGTGCGCGCAGATCTCCTGTCCTTTGTGGAGTCATCTCTGTGGCTTGGTGCATGTAAGAAGATTGAAAGAGACTAATAAAGAAGAAGAAGAGTTGGTGGACATAGCCCCACATTGGGGTGAACCATGTATATTCTGTGTTGATGTGATTTGTGCAATGATGTTCATGTTATTTATGTATCTATTTTCTTAGTGCATTGTTCTTGATGTATGATAGATAGAACTATGAATGCTTAGTGCTTTATGATGTGAATGGATGTTAGATATGAGTTAATGCTATGTGCTAACTAGTTGGAAAGTACTTGGTTATGGTTGTTACTGCATTGTTTTGTAATTAGGGTTTCATCTACGATGTGAATGGGATTTATGAACTGATTCATATTGACCAGATAAGTGCTCTATTAAGTGTTGGAATCACAAATCTGTGTCCCATCTTGGTTGTAGACACCTGAGTCCTACAACCCACCCTGCCTCTACCTCGGGTGAGACTTCATTTGCTTCGCAGGTGTTGTCGAAAGGGTCGGTAGTTAAGGTTTTGTTGGTGTGTTGTTGAAGCATTGAACCCTGGGCTTTCCCCTGTGCCAACAAATGGTTCCATTGTCAGGACCTGAAACTGTGATTGTTGGGAACTAAAGAAAAGAGAAAGCTCTGTTGTTGTGGTGCACAGTACTCTACTTGAATTGCAAAGCTTTTTGTTGAGAAAGAGAAGTTTGATCTAAAGAAAAAGGGTAAGATCTTAAAGCTTTGTGCTCTGGTAGAGGTAAGATAAGTGGAAACGTTTTCTTTGGAAATATGAATCTAGGTATGTTTGATAGATTTTGTCCTAGTCAGAAAACTAGGACACGGCTAGAAGAAAGGGTTGATCTGAATAAATTTGATAGAGATAGTGAAAGATATGTTATTCCTATGCATAGAAATAATTTTTGGACTAAAAAGTGGATGCAGGAACCCAAAAAGAATTTTTGCAGATTGCAGGTCCATCACTGTGATCCCAGTGCATAGTACAGGAAAGGTTGGGGATCGTTTAAAAGAAAGAGAGGATAGACATTATGTTATAACTGTAGAAGGCTAGGACATATTGCTAAGGAATTCCCTAGTACAGGTCCTATTTGTCTTTGATGTAAAGCTATTTTTTACAGAGTTGAGGATTTCCCTAGAATGATTGCCAAAGTTGAAAAAATGAACATGAGACAAGAAAACTGTAAAGAAGGTCAAGAGACTAAGGATACGTTAGAAAACCAGAAAGAATCAAAGACTATGTTATTACAGATGAAAGAAACACTGAATGATCATAGATACATCAGTTTACCAGAGATCTTAAAAGAGAAGCAGTGCATAGAAACTAGAATAGGAGACTTTGACATAGACTGTATCTTGGATGAGGAAACACGAGTGAATATTATGCCAGAAAGAACTTGGGAAATTTTGGGAAAAACTGTTATAGTACCTTCTTTGAGAAGGATAGGATTGTTTAAAAGAAAGATGATAACCGTATGTAGAAGAATTACTAATGTACCTATGATTTCTCATGGAACATCGACCGAAGAAGAATTTGAAGTCATTAAGTTTGTTGAGAAAAGTTCCCCTTTTGCACTTTTGTTAGGAAAGGCTTGGATTGAGAAAGATCAAATCCAAAGGAAAGCAGAGGAAGAAGATATAGAACAGAAAAAGAAAGAANGCAGAGGAAGAAGATATAGAACAGAAAAAAGAAAGAATTAAGGGACTTCATAGCCAAGAAAATAGCGTGACTAATAGAAGAACAAGAGGATAAGTCGAAGCAACAGAGGACCAGAGAATTAGTTGTCAAAGTTGGAAGAACACAAGAAGACTTAAAGAGCCTATCCATACAGGAGAGAAGATCATCCACCCTGAAAAATAGTAAGAGAAGAGGTATTACACTCAAACCCTTTGAAAGACCCTCAGCAGTGAGAAGTTACTATGCTAAAGGAAGAAAATAATAAGAATGGAAAGAGGAATCCAAAGACTCAAATCATAGGAAAGAAGGCCAGAAAGCTTAGTAAGAAGAAAGTAAAGCTATAAAAACTACATGAAGTTCTAGACAAGACTTTGCAGAAGGCAGGCTTACAGAACTTGAACCTCGTCGGAATAACAGAACCACACAGAATGGCACTTCACCACGACGAAGATATATGACCGTTGGAGGCATACCAACCATTAGAGCGATGCTCCAGAATGGCTAGAAACACAGTTATTGCTGGAAGGATTTCCATTGCACCAATGAGACCACGCCATAACAGATGGAATCATATTGATTAAGGCAATTCGACCCGTTGGAGGAATACGTTATGACGTTTCTTATTTAACCCGTCGAATGCCACACCGTGACCACTTTTTTCAAACTGGTATATTCACACTAATAGAGAATCAATCACATACCATTCTGTTCTTTCTAGACCTCTCCATTGATTCGATTACCTTGAGTGATTGTTTGCCTACCCGATCCTCGTGACTACAAGTGTGAATGTCGGGTGAGCATAACGCGCTAGAGAAGTTTGTAGAGTATATCTTGATCGACCTTATGGCTGAGAAATTCATGTGTGTAGGAATACAGGCATCGTCGATGGGTGGATTGCAAGCATCCCCCTCGACTGGATTTTGATCTATTCCATCTTGAACCGTGACTGAGAAAAGGAGAAAACACTGCGACGATCTGGCGAATGCAAAGCAGATCCCGTCGATCTTGCCAGAATACATCCTACCTTTGGCTGGCATGATTAGTCATGACAAAAGCCCACGTTATTTTGAGTACATGCTAATCAGTGTGTACCTCCCGAAGGGGATACGTGTAGTCGAACTGCAGTTGGGACTGATCCCAGCCCTCAAGATCAACGATTTCAACCTTGGAGATTGGAAGAATTATGCGATGCTCACACTACATAGATACCTGATGAAGATGACCAAGAAGAAGCCCAAGATAGTTCCCCAGCTGTGGATTAAGGCGATCACGAGATAGACAATCCTCAACGTGATGAAGACACCCCACTTCAGTAAACATCGGGGGATTAACCTGTGAGTTAAACTCCTCTTGTCATAATACCATGGAGGCTATATTTGGTTGGATAGGTGCATCATGGATCCAGCACTGATCCATCTAATCACTCGATTGAGTATGCAGGGACCAGACCCTCACCAATTCTACCTAGGGAAGGCATCAGATTGGTCCCTAGCACAACGCATCAAGGAGGCATATGACAATTTGGAGAAGGGGAAATGAGGCTACAAGGTAGCCTCCATCCAGGATGCGGCAGTGTGCCTAGCTTGTAAACTTATATTAGGCAAGATCATATGAAATAACTATCCTACACAAGTCACATGATTCATAGTTGACCTCGCAGGGAAGTGTGTTGAAGGAATGCAGATGAACTGGGGAAGCTACCTCGTCAATGAGTTGGAGAATGACTATCGCAAAGCTCTAGAACAAGGCTATAAATTTCACTTCAATTGGTTGTTGATTCTCATTGCATTTGTCGCTTGGGAGATGTCGGAGGGAGAGACATTCCCGGAAGTCGATCCATTGGAGCCATTGGCTGCGAGGTTCACCACCTTGTGGTATACGAACGATATGGTGAAGAAGTGGCAATCAAATGCAGTGTTTCATTCTTACTACCTACAGCTCAAGTGCACCATTAAATCATTCCCCCAAATGACCCTGAACACCTTGCATACATATAGGCCACTAGCTAAGTTCTGCGCAGACTGACACTTCATTTACATCACTGCGCGCATGAACAAAAGTAAGGAGGAGTTGTAGTCTTACTATAAATTGACCGATGAATACATGGAGGAGATAACCAAGGAATGCCCATTCGAATTTCTTGTACTAGACGAGGATACAAAACTCTCCGACCTCGACATCATCGGAATCCCTTTGGTCACCTGGACTGAGTATGATGGACCAAACAGTGCAAAGAAAAATAAGAAAAAGGAGGAAGTGTAGGACATAGACAGTGAGGAGAAGGAAAACGCATAAGAGGAAACTACGCTTGACTCACATACAGGAGGAGGAGGCGATGAAGTAAACCAGGAGGAGGAAGAGGAAGAAGACAAGCAAGAAAAGGGAGAAAAGGATCCCCTTACATAGGTCGAGAAATCAAAGAAAAGGAAGGTTTCTCCATAGAAACCCTTAGCGCGAAAGAAGACCCAATCCAATAAGCCTCAGTCACAGAATGTCCTCAGAGTGGACGATATCCAGCTCATCATCGTAGTTGTAGAAGATGCCTCAGAGGATATCCTGCAAAGACATGAAGCGAAGCAAGAAACACTATATGAAAGAATTAAGAAAGAACTGAAAGACATCCAATAAGCTATCCAGGTGAGCCGTGTAGTGTCTACTACAACATCTTCAACAGAGAGTGTATAATTGGGGGATGAACCCACCCAACTATGCAGATTAGCAGATGCAATAGAGACTCAACTTCATCGAGTCCAAGAAGAAAAGGAGAAGGCCACAGAGGCCTTGAAGCAAGAAAAGGAGTAGGCCTTAGAGAAACTTCGAGTTTCATAGCAAGAGAAAGATGAACTTTGGGTGAAGTTTGAAGCAGATAAAGAGAAAATCCAGAAAGAGAGACCAATTCCTTGTAGAGAATACTTTCGTCATAGAGGTAGTGACTAGATAACTTCTCTCTGTATCAAGCTTGGCATAGATGGAAGAAGAGACAGCCAAGATCCAAGTGGGGAAGCTCACTGAGGCCATTCAGTAACTTCAAGCAAGAGTAGCATAACTAGAAATTTAAGCAGTGTCGAGCACTCCACAAGAAGTGCGGGATCAAAGGGAAGAAGTTGTCAGGAGCATAGTAGAATGAATCAGGGCATTGGCCTTAGAATGTATGCAACTAGGTGATCGAAGTGTGCAGACTTATGAGGGCCATGCAGAAGACCCAGAGTTGAGAACATTGGAAGCACAGCTCCAGGAGGCGAAGCAACAGGCCTCCACTGTGCAAGCATAAATGATGCTGCTTACTGCAGTTGAGAAGATGAAAGGTCGCAGGATTAGTGCGCAGTTTAGCAATAGGTTACTGCTATCCAGAGCAAGGTCATGGAAGTGACACAGAGGCTCCAGCCGGTGCACGACGAAGCCTCCACACTTTTTGAAGAGATCGAGGGACAAGGCTCACAGCTGGAACAAGTAGTTACAACAGTCGAACAATGCTTGGAAGGGCCTGTCACCAAGCAAGTGATTTAGGAGTTCACCGTGTAGGAGGCTCTAGTGAAGTAGCAAGTTGAGACTGCTCGAGCTAAGATCGAGGCCTTCGAGGCAGTGTTGCCCAGATCAGAGTGACTTGGGACGAGTCATAGGTGAGTGTTGGGGGCTTGTTGGCCCTCGACCAAGTTTTGAGGAAATTTTGGTCATGTTTGACCATTTTTGGGACTTCAACAGGATGGTCGAAGATGGAGCACCCAGGAGAAGCGGAGATCGCGGGATCTCTCCCATTTTGTGAGCTTTTGGGGATTTTTAGGGTTTATGTAATGGGTATGGGATGTCGGCCCATGGGTTTACCCATTCTTAGGCCTTTTTGTAATGTATAAATAAGTAGCTAGGCGATGTAAGTAGGGGTGTATGTGAAGAGTCTAAGAGGTCATTGGCTTAGTGCATGACTAGAGTATGTTAAGACTTGCATAGCTAAGTGCAAGTGATTGTAAAAGGCTTTGTGCACAGACTGTGTAAGGATTTGTGCCCTGATTCGGGGAAGGAGGATCTGGCAAGGTGTGCGTAGATCTCATGTCCTTTGTGGAATCATCTCTGTGGCTTGGTGCATGTAAGAAGAATGAAAGAGACTAATAAATAAGAAGAAGAGTTGGTGGAGGTAGCCCCACACTGGGGTGAACCACGTATATCCTGTGTTAATGTGCTTTGTGCAATGATGTTCATGTTATTTATGTATCTATTTTCTTAGTGCATTGTTCTTGATGTATGATAGATAGATCTATGAATTATTAGTGCTTTACGATGTGAATGGATGTTAGATCTGAGTTAATGCTATGTGCTAACTGGTTGGAAAGTACTTGGTTCTGGTTGTTACTGTGTTGTTCTATAATTAGGGTTTCATATGCGATGTGAATAGGATTTATGAACTGATGCATATTGACCAAATAAGTGCTTTGTTAAGTGTTTTAATCACAAATATGTGTCCCATCTTGGTTGTAGACACCTGACTCCTGCAACCCCCCTGCCTCTACCTTGGGTGAGACTTCATCTTCTTCGCAGGTGTTTCCGAAAGGGACGGTAGTTAGGGTTTTGTTGGTGCGTTGTTGAAGATTTGAACCCTGGGTCTACCCCTATGCCAACATCGACATAAGTCCAATCTAGAAAAGTTTTTCTAATTGAGATTCTTATGAGTTTTGGGTTTGTTTTCCCACATGCAGTAAATGGAAATATGATTTACTAATTCTACCCATTCAATATTGAAACCACTCCAATTCCTTACATTTATTTGAATGGTTTTTTTGGGTTTTGAGTTTTTCAAATAATTTCTTTCACATCCACTCTTTTATTTGATTAGTTTCAACTAACATGATTTTTTTGCATAGACTTTTCTTGCATAAAGAGCTTAGTTGATTTTCATTTTTTTTTAGTTATTTTCTGTTAGCACTTTTAGTTTTGATTTCTGGGCACTGGTTGCATATATTTTATGCTATGTTTAGTTAATTTTCAAGGAGGATTTTCATATATTATCCTGAATCTCTCTTCACCAAAGTTTACTCTCACACACACCATCAAGAGACTTTCATTCACACTGTCTAGATGCATTTTTTGACAATTTTGGAAATCATGGCTACTTAAATATCTCTTTTGATATATTTTTCATAAATTACTTGGGAACACATCTTTGTTTTCCCCAACTAACTGATTGATCAAAGACTCATCTTATTACTATCAATTCAATGGATTTTCAGACCTAATGTTTTTTTCAACAATATATTTTGATCCTTTGGGTTTGCTGATTTTGGGTCACTCATTATGTTCACATTCTTGAGTAGTCTAAATTTTATCATGGCTGAGAATCATACACTTATCTCATGTTGAAACCATTCAAATGTTTGATAATTTTAAGTATCTTAATGAAATATATCAAGGCAACTTCTACAATTCCAATTTTGAGTTTTCAACATTTATTTTCATTTTAACCATGGTAATAATTTTCAAGGTGTGAATTCATTGAGGGATGTAACCCATCAATGTATTGGGCCCCACACTCTTAAACATTCCTTGAACTCAAAAATCAGTCTATTCCTACATTGAAAAGATAAACATGTTTGGTTCATTCTAGTACATCTTCTATTTTGATCCCTCTTACTCATGAGCTTGCTGATTTTTTAATTATATGTCTCATTCTTTGAACGTAAAACCTATCTAGTGGAGAGACAAGATATACACTCCTCTTTTTCATTTCACTTTTCTCTTATTCTTTTACATGTGTAAGTTAGAGGAAGCAGTTTATGGTTTCTCTACTTGGAACACTCTTGAGAGATTGAGGCTATTAGTTTCATGAACTTTCCCATCACGCCAATCTTATTATTTATTAGAAATCTGATCTTACTTACTTTATTCAATTTTGATTTCTAATTTTCACTTGGGTTGGGGAATTCAATCCATTTAGGTTGTGACCTTAGATCATTCACACATTTCCAAAGTGTCTTAATTGCTATCATTTCACGATGATTTCATCTTGCCTCTCACAAGGTTGAATATGATCATGTTAATGTTTCACATTATTATTGTCAATAATCAGGAGAAACACATACCTTGAGATGCAATGTTGACAATATTTAAATCATGTCTTTATGACTGAAGTTTGTTGATGGATTGACATATTTAGAAGATAAATGAAATTGGATTCTAATGGTCTTTTTTGTTTAATTTGATTGACCATGATTTCATGAACAAGACATTGTGTCCAAAGATCCAAATATCACAACAATCATGACACTTTTGAGGGAAATAACATATTGCTCATATCTCAAGAAGAAGGATGTGATATTTGATTGAATGGATAACTAATGAATACTTGATGACTGCATTGGGCTTTAAATAGAGTTTTATGAAAAACAACTTAGTTTAAGTTTACTTTAGCTTAGCATGTTTTTCCTAGAATTAGTTTTAATTCTGGTCTTTACTTTTTAATTTAGTTTAATTTCCTTTTAATAAGTCAGACATTTAAGAGAAGGATTTCCTCCCAAACCGCCTAAGAGTTGATCACAATGTTCTCTTTTGTTATGCAATTTGGGAAAATGGCTTATGCAACCAACAACTCTGAATTTTTTTCTTGGAATGAAGGCCACATAGGGAAGTGTTAATCTAAACTTGGATGCTCATATTACTTTGAAACATTTTTGGATTGATAAATCAAGATTGTCACCAACTTATCAGCTGATCAAAAATATATTTTGCTTCATTTATAAATTCCTATTTTGATTTCTGATATAGTAGAGGTTTGGAGTCATTTTAATGATTCTTTCAATAGCCTCCATAACTGTCAATTTTTCTTATTTTCCTTATCAAATTGAATTATTAGGATATATTTGGTTATTTATGATATTTTATAGCAAAGAGAAAATGGCGCTTTGGTGAGAAATATGAAATAAAATTTCTATTATCAAAAAGTTCAGTGTTTTCGAAATTGCAAAGGAATTGCTTATGCAATGAAATCTTGAGAGATTATTGTTGGAAAACTGAGAGCGAGGGGTGAATCAATTGTTATTGTGCTTAAACAATTATGCTTATTTTAAACTCTTTATAGAGCACTCAATGAAAATAACAATAATGCAGGGAGGTAAGAAATATAACATTCAACATCAATCACACACATGAAATATATAGAGATAGATATTTCCTGAGGAAACCCATAAAGGGTAAAAACCTCTTCTTCTTGATATGATAAGTAATCTTTATTTTCTGTACATTATCATTCTTATGAGCACCAACTCATTGTGAGTCTACCACCTCTATTTTGCAAGATGCAACTTGCTGAGAGCACCGACTCTTTGGTTTCTCTAGCACCCACTAGAAGGAAGCACCAACTCCCTAAGTGTTCCAGCACCAACTGGATGGAAGCACCAACTTCCAGTCACACAGGCACTGACCTGTATAACAAAGAACAATAGTTCTCCCTTACACCACCCCGCTAACTTGGTTTTTCTGGCTGCAACTAGATGGAAGCTACAAATCCCTGTGTTCAAGCACCCACTTGAAACTCCGAGGACACCAATCCTCTGTAGCACCTCCCAACCACCCTGAAATATAAATCTTTTCCTTTTACAAATTTATCACAGTCATACAACATTTATCTATGGCTTACTAGTCTCATCACTATTTTGCTACATTGCACTACTTTGCCTACATCAGTGTCTCTCTCTCCTCATGTCTGTTGCGCTTTTTGTTCTTCTCTCAGATATGCATTTTTGTTCCTTTCTTCTTCTATGCTTCAAATCCTGCATGATGCATGATTCTATCCGCATGAATCACTTCCAACAACAACAATCTCCTCTTCTCTATTCTATGTATATTTATAATGCCAAGTCCTCTGCCAGATCATACAAATAACTCTTCGTCCCCTCTGGCGATTACGTTGAGTCTGTTTTTCATCCATGGCTGTTATGTTGAGAGTGTTCATCATTAGTGGCCATTCCTGAGATTCTATGGCTTCTTTGGAAGCTACACTATTCGACGCTTTTCCA
>JASDQU010026394.1:629-14579 GCA_032191745.1 Picea mariana
TGTATTTTTACAGTCTCTGTACATTTCTTTCATTAATAGAAATCGTGTATTACTGTATCTCTGTGTTTATGGTTGCATCTCTGATATATTTCTGTTATATTACTGGATATACGTGATATCTCTGTGCATTTCTTTATTATATCTCCGCTCTCATTCGTGCCGAAAATAATCCAGATCACATGTTCTGTCATATACATCTTGCAGCCAAAGAACTTCTGTGATCTGCAATTTATGCTTTTACTAGTGAGAACCCAGCAAGGGTTCGAAAACATTGGCATTAATAAATGAAAAAAATGGATTTTCTATTGTCAGATACTTATCCCTTTTCTCCTTTTATTTTTCCCATCCATTATCGCTTTCTGGTTATATACTTAGTTGTGTTTCTATGATCGTGGGTTGCAGGGTTGGCGGGCTGACATATCTTCATCTCCATCTATATCCTCACATGATGAATCCGACCAACCATTGTTCATTTCCATACTTAGTCAATTTTATGGTCGCGGTTGTGGGGTTGGCGCATATGAACTCGCCTTTTCTTCTTCCCATCCGTTATCACTTTCTGGATATATACTTAGTCACCTTTCTATGATATCCGGTTCCAGGATTGTCGGGCTGACATGTCTTCATCTCCATCTATATCCTCACATGACGAATCCGATCGGCCGTTGTTCATTTCCATACTTAGCCAATTTTACGGCAATGGTTGTCAGGTTGGCACTTATGAACTCGGCTATTTATTGTTCTATGATATACATCTTTCACTCAAAACATACGTGATCTACAATTCCACCTTATTTGTGATAATTCTACGTGATCTACAATTATCACTTTCTGGATATATACTTCGCTCAAAGTATTTGTCGATGCCTTCCATCCCCACCAACTTCGTGTCCTTCCTAATATACATTAACTATGCTCTTACTAGTGACAATTGGACACACTGGTACGAAAGAATTGGCACCCGCTCCTCCACCATATACAAATTAACTACCGGACTCTGGCATCGTCCCCTCTTCCGTGTTACACATTATGCATTCAAATGTTTCAAGCTATACAATTTTTCCGTCGGGGCCTTGCGTCTTCTGGGGAAACCTTGTCACCCTATTTTGGATCCTTGCGTTGACGGGTTCACGAAAACTCCAACTCCTAGTCACTATTTCATGTTCTGCCCATCCTTGTACTTCTTTCCAGATATGCAACACCAAAGGCTTAATACTAAAATGGCATCATGCAACAACCCTAAAAATCATCATTAATAAGAAAAAGTCTCGACAACCAACCATTCCTACAGAACTTGTCCAGAAACATGCAAAGATGATCTTGCCAGGTAATGGCAAAGATATTCAAAATTTCAATATATTAGTGAAAGCAAGTCCCGGCTAGCGTTTTCATGTTTCATACTTGCACACTTTTTTGATTGCGGGTTCCCGGATTGACGGCCTCAAAATTGTGTTTCGAATCTTTCGTGAGCTGCAAACAACGCCTGGAGTTCCGCAATATACAATTTGTCCGCAGGAATGTATAAAAAATCTTAATTTTCCTCTTTTCCCCCCCTCTATTATCCCTTTGTGGTTCTATATTTAGTCATAGCTATATGATCACGGCCTCATGGATTCACAAATTGGCAACTCTTTATCTATATATTCACACCATGAGCCCGACCGACTATGATCCCTTTCAATACTTAGCCAATTATCTTATCACCGGATCCTGGGCTTGCAATATCCAAAACCTATGTCCCTTGTTCCATCATATACATCTTGCACCCAAAGAACTTATGTGATCTGCAATTTATGCCTTTACTAGTGAGAGCTCACCAAGGGTTCAAAAGGATTTGCATTAATAAGCGAACAGTAGATGTTCTTATGTGATATACTTAGCCCTTTTTCCCTTGTCTTCTTCCCATGTATTAGTCACCTTTCTATGACTGCGGGTTCCAGCGTTGGCATGTTAACATATCTTCATCTCCATCTATATCCTCACATGACAAATCCGACCGACCGTTGTTCCTTTTCATACTTAGCCAATTTTATGCCTATGGTTGTCAGGTTGGCGCTTTCGAACTCTGTTGCTTCTTGTTCCGTGATATACATCTTACACTCAAAATTTATGTGATCTACAATTCCACCGTGGACTCCTTAATCTTTTTTCCCTTTTCTTCTTCCCGTGTATTATTGTTTTCTAGTTTACTTAGTCGCCTTTCTATGATTGCGGGTTCCAACATTGGCGAGCTGACATATCTTCATCTTCGTCAATATCCTCACATGACGAATCTGACCAACCACTGTTCCTTTCCATACTTAGCCAATTTTATGGATGCGGTTGTCGGGTTAGCGCTTTCGAACTCTGTTGCTTCTTGTTTCATGATTTGCGGTATCCATCACTTATGTTCCCTGTTTGCGGTATCCAACACTTATGTCCCCTGTTCCGACATATACATATTGCACCCAAAAAAAATTCATGATATGCAATTTATGCCTTTACTAGTGAGAACTCAACAGGGGTTTGAAAGGGTTTGCATTAATAAACGAACAATAGATGTTCTTGTGTGAGATACTTAGCCCTTTTTCCCTTGTCTTCTTCCCATGTATTATCTCTTTCTAGTTATATACTTATTCTCCTTTCTATAATCGCGGGTTCCAACGTTGGCGGGCTGACATATCTTCATCTCCATCTATATCCTCACATGTCGAATCCAACTAACCGTTGTTCCTTTCCATACTTAGCCAATTTTATGTGTGCGGTTGTCGAGTTGGTGCTTTCAAACTCTGTTGCTTCTTGTTCTGTGATATACATCTTGCACTCAAATTTTTTGTGATCTACAATTCCACCACGGACTCCTTAGTCATTTTTCCCTTTTCTTCTTCCCGTGTACTATCGCTTTCTGGTTATTTACTTAGTGGCCTTTCTATGATCAATGCTTCCAGCATTGGTGGGCTGACATATCTCCATCTTCATCTATATCCTCACATGAATAATCCCACCCACCATTGTTCCTTTCCATACTTAGCCAATTTTATGGCCGCAGTTGCCGGGTTGGTGCTTTCGAACTCTACTGCTTCTTGTTCTGTGATATACATCGTGCACTCAAAACTTTTGTGATCTACAATTCCACCGCAGACTCCTCGAACTCGCAAGCTTCACTCTACCATGCCTCACAAATGTTTCAATGTATCTATTGCTACCTTCCATCTCCATTAACTTCTTGTCCTTCATAATATAAATTAGTTATGCTCTTACTAGTGACAATTAGACACACTAGTACGAAACAATTGGCATCAGACCCTCCACAATATACAAATTGACTACCAGATTTCGACATCGTCCACTCTTCCATGTTACATATTATGCATCCAAATGTTCTGAGCGATACAATTTGAACGTCGGGGCCTCACGTCTTCTGGAGAGACCTTGTCATCCTGTTTTGGATCCTCATGTTGACAGGTTCACGAAATGTCCAATTCTTGGTCACTGTTTCGGGTTGGCGCTTTCAATCTCTAATGGTTCTTGTTCTATGATATACATATTGCACTCAAAGTTTTTGTTATCTACAATTCCATCGCGCACTCAACCCTTTTTCCCTTTTCTTCTTCCCGTGTATTATCGCCTTCTGGTTATATACTTAGTCACCTTTCTATGATCGCGGGTTCCAACATTGGCGGGCTGACATATCTTCATTTCCATCTATATCCTCACATGATGAATCCGACCAACCGTTGTTCCTTTCCATACTTAGCCAATTTTATGGTCGCGCTTGCTGGGTTGGTGCTTTCGAACTCTGTTGCTTCTTGTTCCATGATATACGTCTTGCACTCAAAACTTCTGTCATCTACATATCCTCCTTGAACTCACAAGCTTCACTCTACCACGGTTCACAAATGTTTCAAAGTATCTGTCGCTGCCTTCCATCCCCACTAACTTCCTGTCGTTCCTAATATACATTGGTTGTGCTCTTACTAGTGACAACTAAACACATTGGTATCAAACAGTTGGCATTCGGCCCTCCGCAATATACAAATTGACTACCAGGTTCCGACATCATCCACTCTTATGTGTTACCGATTATGCATTCAATTGTTCGGAGTGATACAATTTGACCGTTGGGGCCTCACATATTCTGGGGAGGCCTTGTCACCCTATTTTTGATTCTAGTGTTGACGCGTTAACGAAATCTCCAATTCTTAGTCACTATTTCGGGTTGGTGCTTTCGAACTCTGTTGCTTCTTGTTCCGTGATATACATATTGTACTCAAAATTTCTGTGATCTACAATTCCACCGTGGACTCCTTATCCCTTTTTCCCTTTTCTTCTTCCCATGTATTATCGCTTTCTGGTTATACACTTAGTCGCCTTTCTATGATCGCGGGTTCCAGAGTTGGCAGGCTGACATATCTTTATCTCCATATATATCCTCACATGACGAATCCAACCTACCATTGTTGCTTTCCATACTTAGCCAATTTTATGGCCACGGTTTCCGGGTTGGCGGTTTCGAACTCTGTTGCTTCTTGTTTTGTGATGTACATCTTGCACTCAAAACTTCCATGATCTAAAATTCCACCGCGAACTCCTCGAACTTGCAAATTTCACTCTACTATGGTTCACAAATGTTTCAATGTATCTGTTGCTGCCTTCCATCCCCACTAACTTCTTGTCCTTCCTAATATACATTGGTTATGCTCTTACTAGTGACAACTGCACACACTGGTATGAAACAGTTGGCATCCGGCCCTCCATAATATACGAATTGACCACCGGGTTTTGACATCGTCCCCTCTTCCGTGTTACAGATTATGCATTCAAATGTTACGAGCGATCCAATTTGACCATCGGGGCCTCACATATTCTGGGGAGACCTTGTTAGCCTATTTTGGATCCTCGTGTTGACGAGTTCACAAAATCTTTAGTTCTTAGTCATTGTTTCGGGTTGGCGCATTTGAACTATGTTGCTTATTGTTTCATGATAGACATATTGCACTCAAAATTTCCATGATTTAAAATTCCACCACAGACTCCTTAGCCCTTTTTCCCTTTTCTTCTTCCCATGTATTATCGCTTTGTGGTTATATACTTAGTCGCCTTTCTATGATCATGGGTTCCAGCATTGGTGGGCTGACATATCTTCATCTCCATCTATATCCTCACATGACGAATCTGACCGACCGCTATTCCTTTCCATACTTAGCCAATTTTATGGTCACGATTGTCGAGTTGGCGCTTTCAAACTCTACTGCTTCTTGTTCCATGATATACATCGTGCACTCAAAACTTATGTGATCTACAATTCCACCTCGGACTCCTCGAATTCGCAAGTTTCACTCTACCACAGCTCACAAATGTTTCAAAGTATTTGTCGCTACCTTCCATCCCCATGAATTTCCTGTCCTTCCTAATATACATTAGTTATGCTCTTACTAGTGATATACAAATTGCCCTATGGACTGTCTTATCATACCCTCTTCAGTGTTACGCGTATTGCACTCAAAAAGTTTCGAGACATACAATTTGACCCTCGCGCCCTCACCTCCAACAATTGTACCTTGTAACCCTATTTTGAAGCTGCTTTTTCCCCCGTGACCTCCGTACTTCTTTCTTAGTATGCAATTAGAAACCTTTCATGCTAATAGCTGACCATGCAGGAACTGTCAACATTGTCATTAATGAGTGAAACGCTCAAGGAGATCTCCCATTATTACGCATTAAACCAAGATCTGCGGAGAGTTATATTGTCCCTTCCAATTGTTCATCTCAAACACGTGTCGTTGTGTTGGCCCGTTCAAGAAATCTACAATTCTTAATCGCTCATTATTGTATCCACCATGTTCGCATTTCTATGTATGCAATTACTAGTGTTTAATGTTAACAAGGCATCATGCAACAGCCGTCGAAATTGTCATTAATGAACGAAAGTCTCAAGGAGATATCCCATTCACATGCATTGGACCAAGATTTGCGCAGCGTTATATTATCCCTTCCAACTTTTCATTTCATTCATCGTCTGGAGCAAACAAACATTCTTGTAAACTTATGGCAGCAGGCCGACAACAATTTTGTGGAGATACAGTAAATATCTTCAGACATCAGGACCAGAACTTCCAGTGGTCTAGGGCATACTTTTACTATTCATCCCGTTCTGCCCAGAACGAAGTGATTTGGACCTCTGGAATCGCTTGTGAAGGCTACGTCCCTAAGGTTTTTTACTGTAAGGAGGTGGTCTCTTGGTGAACTGAAAAATTTATTCCAAGCCAAAGAATTATTCCACTGCACGACCATTCTCCTTTTTCTTTGTCACCTCGGGTCTTCCGCAAGATGTTAAAATTGTTGGAGCCAACATTGACCTTCAGAGGACAAGACTGCAAGCAGTTCCTAGAAAAACATGATAACGGGTTGGACATCTTAGCCGACTTCCTCGAAGACCTGACAATAGTTCCTGAAGATATCACAAAGTTGCAGGTAAGTTCCTTTAGAAATCCATTCCGGGAAATTTCTTGGTTGTTTACAAGAATAACGGGACAGGCATCCACGGAAAGTATTTCCCATATAATTATTTATATTTTGTACTTCACAGTCAAGGAACAATTTATTTTCGATTGGGGGAAGCTAATTTCCATTGAGATTTGTTCTCATTTGTCACAATTCAAAGAATCGAATAAATTTCATATGTCATCCTACTTGATTTTCACAATAGTGCATTGTTGTTTGTTTCCAAAACTTTCTCTTTCCAAGAAGATAAGTTGTGGATTCGACCCAGTAACATTCTAGTACCAGGCCCTATGGAGGCACAAGGCCTCCCATTGCTTTTATGAAGTTTTTAATGACTTTGTCTCAGTTTTCAAAGATTTATTGTTCGGGAAGGATGCTCTGCGGATGTCTGTCCAGGCAACCAAGTTTTTGAACAGGAAGGGAACACTTGAACAAAAGGAAAATCACAGTGTACTAATGGTCTTTGGCTCTAAGTAAAATCCTGCTTTCCTTCCATGCCACATCACAGACAAGATGGTTGTTGCAAAAATAGCAAGGCAATATAACCATTGGTTTCATTTTTTCTATGACAAGAAAAAAAAAAACAGTTCATTCCTCTGCCCTGGAAAGTTGGGGACTTCGTGTGCAGAAATGTCAACAAGATTGACGAATTTGCCAGCCATTTCAAGAAATTGAACCTAACGTACGTTGAAAGGATAAAAGGGTTCAACCCTAATGGGATTTTTCAAGAACATTTACTGGCAGTTGGCTTTAGCAGCTCTTTTATCCATAGACACCTGACCGAAGACAGGGACATTGATGACAACAATCCTGCTTCTGGCGATTGTGACGCATAGACATTGCAAAGCGCTGAATTGTATAGACAACAAAGAAAAGTATCCAGAGAGAAGAGTGCCCAGTCCTCCGCCAGCACTCCCAAGAGCACGAAATCACATAGCATCGCTTCAATGGCCCACTCCAGTAAGAAAGCAACCCAAAAATCTTTGAACGGAGGAGGAGATAAGAACCCTCCTCGCATAAAAATTGATAGTTCTCACAAAATTCCACTGGCAAAGAAGAGAAAAAACAATGCAAGGCAGGCGGACGAACCCGAAATTGAAAGTGAACAGGTGCAACTTGAAATTGAAACTGAGCACATGCACAAAATTGGGTTGTCCGCAATGGAAATAACTGAGACCGACATTTTTTATGAAGATGAATCCTTCGTATTCCGGAGCATTGTTTTTGACAACCAATATAAAAATATGGTCATTGAAAAGAGAGATGTAAAAAATAGGAAAGGCAAATCTCACACAAATATTAACTTTAGGAAAATGCGGTCGTCCCAAATCTCCCTATTTCACTGCGTAACTGATGATTCTCTTGATGATTCCATTGGAGGAATTGAAGCGAAAAATGTCAGAATGAAAAACTT
The DNA here is from genome assembly GCA_032191745.1 of Picea mariana. NCBI lineage: Eukaryota > Viridiplantae > Streptophyta > Pinopsida > Pinales > Pinaceae > Picea > Picea mariana. The sequence continues at coordinate 8,527 of JASDQU010026394.1, forward strand.
TCTCAAGGAATTTGAGGAGGCTTTCATTGCCACCCCAGAATTTGCCAATCCTTTAGCAAAAAATGTGCCTGCTACCACTGCAGCCAAGATGAAAGTATCCTCTACCCTCCTTGCATCCTCTAGAGCCCTTGTAGAGAATAACATCAAGAAAAGAATGCAACTAGTTATTGAATCCTGGGAAACATATGATCCAGAATCGGATCCAGAAGCCTGACAGGGCTCAAAAAGGCTCAAAAATGAAAGTGCTTGAAATCTGATGAAACTAGGGCCATTGCATTCGTCTCATCTTCCTGATTCTGACCATATATTTACTTCGTCAAACGGGCTCTGTATGCGAAAGATATCGCATTCTGTCCAAAAACCCAAATACGGAAAAAAAGGGGATGATTGTACAGTCCGTACAGTCTGTACAATGCCACGTGGCAAGCTAACTGTACAGGTTGTACGGCCGTACAGATTATGTGGCAACTTCTAGGGACGGCACGTGGCAGGTGACGAAGCATATGTACGGCAGACAACTGGACCAATCTATGGGTGACATGTGTCACCACTGTAAGGGTGACACATGGCACGGGATGACGTCAACAGCTGACTGGGCAGGTACGGTGGTAGGGTACGTGGCAGGTGACATGGACCATCTGGCATTCGACACTTGTTAGTTTTTGGTTGGGTGTTGAGGTGCCACATGGCCCAGTCATGGGCTGCCACGTGGCACCCTGTGGTTGGCTCTCGTGGTTTGTGCCAAATTTATGGTTTCACCGTGGGTCGAACCCCGGACCTCTCCTCTGGGCAATGGACTGGCAGGACTGGGCTAACCACCTGGGCTATTGTTGGTGCTTACAATGTATATGGCATAAAATTTATTTGAATTGAATTCAAAGTCTGGTCGGAGGCGGGAAGGGCTGGGGCCTAGCCCCAGCCCTTGGTTGTATTGCTGCCACATATGGCCACGAGCGCATGGGAGGTTTAACACATGGGACTGTTGCGGATAGGGACCAGCCCTTGGTCCCCAGGCGAGTTCCATATGACCCGGACCCTACTCCGAACAAAGCGCACGAGTAATTGTTGGACCAACGGTCCTATGCCTACGCGCCACTGAACCAAGAGCCAGCAAGGGGGGCCAGCGCACAAACAAAAGAGCTCCCGACCACATGGCTGCCTCCCACATGACCAGGGGCGCGCGTTTTGGGGGATGCGTGCCCAAAATTCATTCAAAAATGGGTTTTGTTATAAAGTTTTTGATTTTAATTGATATTTTGCCTGATATTAGTGGATTTTCTCCATTTTTGGGAGATATTGGGCATTTTTGAAGCCCAAATTTTGGGAGGAAGTTGGAGATGGATAACCAACTTCAGATCTATATAAACCAGGCCTGTTTGAGGCCATGGAGGGATAGTCAGAGCAGAGTTATGCTGAAGGGAAGCCAAGCCAAAGCCATTTTTATGTAGGGAAGCTATTGAGGAGCAGATGCTTGCGGGCCATTTCTGGGAGCTCCGGACGTCCGTTTTGCGTGTCATTTTTTTTGCAGGGTTCTTGAGATCTGGAAGAACATGACCAGATCAGTCTTATAGCCAATTGGCACTACTGCGATGTAATTTTGAGCTTTTGAAAAGAAATAAAGAAGCCTCCCCCACAGAGACAAAGGCCCGGAGACGTAGGCAAAGTTGTGTCGAACTCCGTTATCAATTCTCGTGTTATGGTTTGATGTCTATTATTTCATTTCAGATCTGCATATGTGTATATGGCTGTCATAATTCCTCTTCTTTCCTCATTCTTTCATTAATTTTCTCAAATGGTTAATTAACGCATGCAAAATTAAAACTCAACCATAGTCATTAAAAGATCCTACGGATCAACATCACAAAATATAGTTTCCTTCCGAAAAAGGGCAAATGATTTGCTCGAACATTTGGAGGCGAATTTAAAAAATGATCAACGTTTATGTGATCAGGTGTTGACCCCTTTTTCCAACCATGTCGTCAACACCTCGGAACTGAAAAGAAGACAAGAGAATCTCCCCTCCCCAAAGCGGACCAAAAAAGTAAAAGCATGTTGGCAAAAGAAAGTTAAGAACTTAGAGCTCATTGTCGAATCATGTAAACAAACCATATTAGAAAAGCAAGAATTATTCACAAGCCTGATCCAAATAGACTTAGCCGTAAGTACCAACGAGGTTCAAGACCCAAACTTAATTCTCAAATCCTTGTCAATGACCAAAGAAGCCTTCGATGAACAACTTGATATTTTAAAGGGTTGTCTTTCAAAAAGTTTTACGGCATAGTTGAACATCGTGTAGATGAGATCGAGCGTTGGGTACTGGACTATTCGGCACACAATGAAGAAATTGAATAGAGTCTGCATAGTATTTCAATGGATTTAAGGAAATTAGAAAACGACCTTTACGACATAGAAATCCGGGATAAAATCAACATGGCCCCCATGAGAAGCTACATTGAAGAATGGTTCCAACGGAGAATGGACAACCTCATCTAGGAAGGGAAACAACCGGTCAACATGACTCCACTGACCATCGACGACAGCAACAAAAACGCATTGGCTTCATAGTAAGTCTATACTGTCATCTTGTTTTCTTTATCAATCCAGTTTAAGTCTATACTGTCATCTTGTTTTCCTTATCAATCCAGTTATTACCTCTTTAAATAGAAAATTGTAACCAAACACTCATAACTTCCAATTTCTTCTTTTCAAGGCTTCCTCTCTACCGTTGCCCACTTCTTCTTTCGACATTGCTAATTCTTGTACTTATTTCTTTTTATGGTCCGCGGGAGCCCCAATCCCAATCTATATGACAAACGCATTTAAATTTCTAGAAATATGTAACAAACATTATTATTTTTTGATAAATTTCAAAGAAAACTGATTCGGGAATGCCTTTGTTGCAAGACATTATTACTATTCTATTGTATGCTAAATTTTGGGTGTCCAGGAACCTTTGTTGTTTGTTTCAAAGAAAATTAATTCGAGAATGCTAGATTTTTTGTGTCCTATTGTATGTTAAATTTTTTTTGTCCAGGAACCTTTATTGATGTAACAGGCATTATTACTTTCAAAGAAAACTAATTTGGGAATGCCTTTGTTGCACGACGTTGTTACTATTCTATTGTATGCTAAATTTTTGGTGTCCAAGAACCTATAATTTGATAAATTTCAATTTTTTTTGTGTGTCCAGGAACCCTTGTTTTAAAGAAAACTAATTCAGGAATTCTAAATTTTTTGTATTTTTGTCCAAGAACCTTTGTTGATGTAACATGCCTTCGTTGCACGACGTTATTACTATTCTATTGTATGCTCAATTTTTGGTGTCCATGAACCTTTGTTCATGTAACACACATTATTAATTTTTGATATATTTCAATTTTTTTGTGTACAGGAACCTTTGTTTCAAAGAAAACTAATTCGGGAATGCTAAATTTTTTGTGCCCTATTGTATGCTAAATGTTTTTTGTCCAGGAACCTTTGTTGATGTAACAGACCTTATTACTTTCAAAGAAAACTAATTCAGGAATGCCTTTGTTGCACGACGTTATTACTATTCTATTGTATGCTAAATTTTTGTTGTCCAAGAACCTTTGTTTCAAAGAAAACTAATTCGGGAATGCTAAATTTTTTGTGTCATATTGTATGCTAAAAAAATTTTGTCCAGAAACCTTTGTTGATGTAACATATGTTATTACTATTATATTGTATGCTAAATTTTTTGTGTCCAGGAACCTTTTAAATCTTTCATGTACTATCTAACTTAGATACTAGGAACCTTTGTTGATGTAACAAACATTATTAATTTTTGATAAATTTCAAAGAAAAGCAATTCGGGAATACTAAATTTTGCATGGATACCACATGTACTTCAACTTACTTCCCACGTGTCTGTACTCAGTCACATTTATTCCCATTCCCACCTGGCAAGGACTACGCTATCATGTAGCACTTGTTTTGTTATGTCATAACACAGGTCGTACTAATATTCAAATAAAATCATTAACAATCATTAAAATCATACTTTTACATTCTTTTCATAATTATAAAACTTTATCATTTAATAACATAATTAATAATATGCCAATTAAATCATTCTTAAACCATGAAAATCATACTTTTACTTTTTTCATAAATATAAAAACAAATCATTTTAATGATATAATAATCATAAAATAATGATATTTTAACAATCATTTTTAAAATTTCATTAAAATCATACTTTTACTTTCTTTCAATAATTTAAAATTTTAAATCATTTAATAACATAGTTAACATAATAATGGTATTCCAATAAGATTATTTATAAATCATTAAACCATTAATATAATCATTATTTAACTCCAAACAACGAATCAATAATCCATGTCACCTACCTATCAGTTATACTTGTAAATTACAATGTCATTATACTATGAATATTACTACATAATTATGTATATATAGAGAAGTAAAACGTGTAAGTAAATTAGAGGTGATAACTTACCTAGAGTGGTACTAATTGTTCAGTAATATTAACTACAATTTACTATTAGTTTTAGTTTATGCTCATACCTACAAAAATGATACTGTAAAACTCCTATTCAAGATTAAAGGTTTGAAGCTACAAAGGTGTTGCAGCCAATGCATAAGGAAGAGAGGAAGGCAACGACCATCAAGGAAACACCCTTTTTTTTTCATTTTAAAACTTAAACATATGTATGTACAAAATCAATGCAACGAAGAATAGCAACAGCACAAGGGAGATAAACGCATGTACTTGTCGAAGAATGCAGGTATTCAAAAATGATATTTAGAATCTTAATTAATATCCAACACTCTAATTCTGCACAAATTTGTTCTAGAGAATCAATTACAACCAGCTTTCGAAACTGAAAATTTTACAACAATTTCTATATATCAATACAAAAAAAATTGATAAATATTGCAACCCAACAAAAAGTTGTTAGTTGATGATCTTCAATCCAAAACTTGTGCAACATCCTTTCCTTTGTGTGTTAATATATTGATTTCACCGGTACCTCCCAACCAACGCTAGGGATACTCTTCTTCCTCGTTTGCCCCCAGAGCCACAAAGGGGCCACACACAGAAAATCAGATCTCAAATAGCACGAACTTGCCCTCGCAAGGAGAGGCTTCCACCTCTTGCACAAGATTCCAGTCCAACTCACACAAGTAAACTAGTCAATAGAAATTTCAACAGCATTTCATTCATCCACCAATAGGGTCATTTCCCTCTTCCTCACCATTCTTTTTATAAGAAAACTTGTTTTGACACTTCTCCATCCATGCACAATTAAATAATTTTTAATAATTTAATTAGAGATTATTCACCCTCAACACATGTTACACTTTCCCCAAGTTGCCCATGTTTAATCCTTTTTAATTTAAATAATTATGCATTTTCCCTCACATCCCCAATTAGTTGTTAGATTTTCTCCTAGTTGTCCATGAGTTCCCCAAATTCTCTTTTATTGTGTCTCATAACTAATTTACAATTGGAGTTTGATTAGAACTCTTCTCTTAGTTAGAATTTAGAGTTTGATTGACTTAGGATTCTAACTCTATGATGACAACCCATTCTCTCATGAAATAGTTTCTTTTAATTTAAAATTATTTTTATTAATTTCATGCACACATTGTGCACATGTCATTATATTTTATTTCCCCCTAAACAGTTTTATTTAGTCTAAACATTTCCTTAGGCTCCTTTAATATAATTTCATTGTGACAACCATTTTAGACTTTAATTAAATTATATATCCAGTTTATAATTTTATTTTTTATATATATAATTTAATTTCTCTTCCACTCAATTCCAAGTATTTGTTTTGTTTTCTAAGGTCTTCTAGATCTTTTATTCCCTCATTAATTTAGTCATGTGACATATCCTTCAAGACGCACCTCCATGATCCAAGGGTGCCACTCACCAATTGACTTAGTTTGGAAGTTGTCTGACGCTTGGAGTCAATACTCCACTTGTCGACCTTATGTGAGACTAAGGACTTGCTGAGGAATAAGGAATATGCCTTATTGTGCACCTCTCAGGAATCCTC
>JASDQU010026397.1:13401-23917 GCA_032191745.1 Picea mariana
TATCACATATATCCACATTGTATTAATCCATGGCTATGTTTTGTCTTCTCGTAGCTCCACTATGTATTTTTCATGGCTGTGATCTTTTCATGCCATGGAGGTATGGATCCACATTGTATCTATGGTGGCCATATCCTTAGTCAGTACTCTCATGGATTCGCAGTGTATTAGTTGGCGGTCATGCTTTGAGTCAACTCGTATTCTGAGCATAGGTATGTCTTCCTTGAGAATGAAACATATATGCATACTGATTGATGATTGTTTTCATCTTCTTTCGGGTTCTCCTAGTCCAACACCCTTGCATTGAATAATTTGTAAAGTGTTTCGGCCATCAATTTCTCTTCTAACCTCACACTTTAGGGGGCATCTGTTACACATTAAAATTTCACACTTAAGTGTCGCAAAGTGGTGTATGCACCTTGTTAAGTGTGACATGCACTGTTTCAAGTGTTTTATGCACCTTACCAAGTGTCTCATTCACTTTTATAAGTGTCCCAACCCGTTTTCACCATGAAACAAATTTATCACAATCCCTAAGTCGGTTTGGAAGAGAAAAACCACCATTTGACGTCTGGAACCACACCTTTTTCTTGGAAAATTTGACCATTTTTGGGCATTTATGAAGGGTGGTGCTCCCCTACTCATGCTAAGGGAGTGTCAGTGCTCCCTCTGCCTTTATTTGGGGGTTCCATTGGTGTTTTTTCTCTCACTCAAAGGGAGCGTCAGTGTAGTTAGAGGAAAATATGGCGCATCCTAACTATTTTTAAGGGGTAACTCTTAACGGAGCAGGTTGTTCTGGGTCGAATCATATCCTAGGGAACTATCTTAGGATCAAATCCAAACTCATGGATCCATATACTCAATCATTTCCCTTATTATCTCATGGTGGTTGAGCCTCCCAATCCTATAAATTGAAGGCTTTTCCAAGGTGAAAGGGGAGAATATTTCAGGTATCAAACCTTTGATCCTGGAGGGAAGGAAATTATTGAAGTATCATCATTCTGATCTTAAGAGATTCATGCAATGGGATGGACAAGGAGAGCTTGGATAATTTATTGTATCATCAAGCATGATTTGTAAGTACATGTCATTGGCTTTCCAATTAATTTAAACTTGGCCTATTCCCTTCAAGTTCATGTGTTCTACATTTTCTTGTCTACTGTCGTTTCAATATTCATAGATAGATCAACTTTATATAATCATATAGAGTATGAGGAATGGTTCCTTTGTTGGTATTTTCAAGGCTTCATATGCATGGAGGAGCTTGGAGATCAAGCCCAAGTATTGGAGAAGCGAGGACGAACATCGCAATAAGTTATGCCACATTCCTCTTCTCTCTTTCTTGATTGGTTGAGTTAGATTTAAAGAAAAAGTAAAAACCATTTGTTTACTTTTTTCTTTGGACCAAAGAATGGGTCTTGGTCCAAAGGGGATCTTATTCTATCCACAGGGTAATATTTCTCATAATAGTTGCCCCTATTCTCTCTTCTCCCTGACTTGTACTAATCTCTACATGAAAGTCCTTCTCCACCTATCTGAGATCTCCTTGAGAAAAGGTCCTTTTCTCTCTATATATAATGAAAATTTCCTTCTCTTTTACCATAGCCTTGCTTTTATAATATTGAGTTATAACCTAACCCTAGTCTCCAAAGTTATTGATGGCTGATATTAAATCTCACTTCACTTGAGATCAATGACTAAGATTTAATTCACTAATTCTAATAACTTTAGCATTTCATTAAATTAAACTCAACTAATTAATAAACTCACTTTACTTTAATAATTCATTTAATTAAAGTAAATTACTAAGGCAAAAGTATTTGGACGACTTCCACACATCTAGACACTTAGACCTATGCAGGAGTACCTATCTGATGTTACAAACTTCAACAATGATACTTAGTGCATTCCAAACCAATTTCTTGCATTATGGAAAGAGGCATGATATTATTTGTAGAACCACTATCTACCATGAAATTATGTAATATCATCTTAGGTGTCTCCAAAGATATATAAAAAGGAGGTATTTTTCCTCTTGTTCTTGCAAAAGGAGCAGAACATTGTTGTTGATTGTTGATGATTGTTGCTTCTACTATTGTATCAAGCTTGTCTACATTTTCCAATACTTTGAGTAAAATTTCCTTTGGTTGGGAAATCTTCACCACTTCCAAAAATGAAAGGGTAATCTGCAATTTTGTCAAGTCATCAATAATATTATAAGTCATCTTAAAAGAACTCCCTCTTTCATCACTTTTTTGAGAATTTTTCCCTACATTATTTTGTGGAATGGAAGGGCCACCTTTAGATCCTTTTGACTTTTCCACTTGTGGAGGAACAAAATTTCTTCCTTGAAACTTATTCAATTGAGTCATTGTTTGAACCACATTATATCATTCCATGTTTAGAAATTTCTCTTCTTCAACTACCAAGTCTCCTTTTGAAAATGGTGTTGTATCATCATCCATATCCATTGATCCAAGAATTCCAAAAGGTGCTTCATTATCAACTTCTAGGTGATCCAAGAATTAGTCATCATCTTTGAGAATTTCATCATTAACTTCATCTATTACAAGAGCATTAGGATTTTGGAACCGAGGTGCTCTGGGCCTAGGATTATCAACATTCTAGTTTCTTTCTAGATGTTCCCTAAAACCATATGTGGGTGCTCCAACATTTTGATGATGTGGATGAGGTATTTTCTCTTCAACTCTTCTTAACATAATTATCTCATTATGCATTTGTCTCACAGTTTTATTCAACTATGCAATTTATGCATCTTGTTTTACATGAGCGGATTCATTAAGTAGATGAAAGGCCTGAAAATTTGGTGGTTTACCATGGAATATTTCTCTTGCAACTGCTCTATCATCTACATTTTAGACTGGTTTGGATGTGTCATGATATGAAACTACAAGGGACATCATTTATCTTTGCACTCTTCCTAAAATAATATTAGGATTTGCATTTCTCTCCAACATATCCTCCTCCATTTCTTATTCTTTCCACGTAGCCTCATTTAAGGTAGTAATTAAGATAGATTTGATTGCATATTTTACATAGGTATATATTTCATTTTTGAAAAATCCCAAAATGACATGATCATTAGGACATTGATCCTCATTTATTCGTTGCAAAGTTCTAAAAAACCGAATATTAAAATCTCTGATCTTTTCATTCTTCTCCAAATGAATCTAAATAAATTGAGTTAATAAGGTATGATAGGCAACAGGTTGAGCATATCTACCCATGAATGCATACTCAATATCATCAAAACATGTGATCGAATTTTCTGGTAAATAGAGATACCAATCATAAGTTGGGCCAATAAGAGTTTGCAAAAATATTCTGACCATAACATCATCATGCACTATTCCATATATATCACAGATTGTTAAAAAATTATCCAAACATTTATCAAGATTCATTATCCCATCACCATTAAATACTAGCAATATCTCAACAAGAAAAATTGGAAATTGATTTTGTTCACCTTTAAGAGCTAGAGGACTTATCCTTTGTCTCCACCTCTGGTTTCTTTTTCCATCATTATTTCTTCCACCTTGTCTTTCTTCATTTCTTGGTTCACCATTTTTCTCCTCACAGTCTGCCATCGCTTCGTTTTTATCATGATCTAATGGAACTAAAGAGATAGAAGAGTTAATAGTTTGTTCAATAATCTTTCTTCTACTTTTTTTTGTAGGTCCTTCAAAATATTTTGAAGTGTCTAATATTGACAATCTCTATTGGAGTCACCTTTTAAAATTATGAGGAACTGGGGGCTCTTGTTGAGAAAATGATTTCTAAGATCACTCTAGTTCTTATTAATTCTTTTTTCTTTTGAGTACCAAGGAAAACAATTGATTTAAAACACTCCTTCGGCCATCCAATCCAATAAGAATATGGCGTTGGATTGGATCATGACAAGACATTTACTGAAGGTAAAAATATTTAAAATTTGTTTCGGTTCCTCGGTATTGTCTCCAAAAATGTTGATACATTTGATCCGTGGAGGGCCTCTGGCTGGATAGGAATAAATAGGATGGCGTAGTTTATAAGGAAGACCGTCAAGGAATGTATTATATACGTTATTACACTTTTTGTTCTTCTCTCTCTAGTTATCGACCCATACGGACCTGTTATCCACAAGTTTTCACAAGCTAGATTTTCTGAAGAGCCTCCAGAGAATGAGCAGGCAATGCTCATATTTGCAGATTATAGAGTTCAGCAGGTCTTTAAAAAGACACCCTTTTTCTGCATTTCCACCATTGTAATAAATGTCCTAAGTATGAGAGATTGTAAAAGGCTATTGGCCACCCAAGACCAAGAGTGAGCACATACTTTGGAGTGTTTTTTTTTACTTGTTAATTATTTTTTCAACTTGCCTTAGTGAGAAGAAAAAATAATTTCTAAGTTTTTTCACTCAAATGACTTAGCTCCAAAGCTGGAGTGTGTGCTAGCAAGTAGGTTTTGGTATGGAAAATTCAATGTCTAGTGTAAAAATGTATATAAGCTCATACTAGGACATGTTGTTAGAGTCATTTAGAAATTGTGGCTAGGTTTGATAGGTTTTTTTTAAGTTTTAGTGAATTAATTAAATTCCCGCAAAAATGGAATTTATTAATTCGAAGTCAATAAATGTAAAAAATATTGCATCAAATGTTGTCGGATTCCATATTTATAGTCGTTTTCCAATCTAGAACACCATGTAAACACCTATTTCCTATCTTTCGAGGAAAAAAAGTGATTATTGTCACTAAAAAATCAATATTACTCGAAAAATACGGAAAAGGGGTAATTAATTAAATCTCCTAAATTTTAGGAGAACTGTGGAACATGATTGAGACATGTTTTCTTTATGTCCCTGGTTGACTGAGGCCTTGGGAGAGTTTAATTGAGGTAGGGTCCACATGATTGAGATGATCTGGAGTCGGGAGGAAATAACTCGACTCCCTCTCCTAAGTGGTGCATTCCCCAAACCCTAGCGCATTAGTTAAGGGACCCACGCATCCATTAACTCCTCCTCTCACTCAAACTCACTCCCACTCACCTCCCCTCACTCGCACTTACCCTCACTTCCACTACCCTTCACCTATCTACACCTCCACTTAACTATCCACTACACTCTCTTCACTCCACGCAAAATCCCTGATATCCTCACGCTTTCCCTAGTCCAAAACCCTAACCCTAGCGCATCCATCACTTGTGAATCATAAACCCTTATCCTATATAAGAAAGGTGAGCCCTCCCTCCTCACTTAGATAGAATTCATGGGAAGAAGACTATAATGTATCATTTCTATTTGATTAAAGGAATAAAAAGACTTTGGAGCTTCATTGTGTTGTCTTGTGCAAATGTGTGGAGGATCAACTCCTATTATGGTTCTTAAAGTATGGTAAACATATATTGCTAGAATTTCTTATTTGTCCATTGGAATGAGGTACTAGTAAACTATATTGTATTGCTAATCCTTGTTTTGACACAAGTTAATTTTTGAATGCATGTTATTATTGCTTTAATTGCATGTTTTCTAGGGTTATGTGTAGGATATCTTAACGTTTCACTTGCAAGGGTTTTCTAAGTTTACAGGTTCTCTATCTTGGAGGAGTGGAGGGTTCTTGCTTGAACCTCTAACATCTTCAAGTGCAAAGAAAGGAAGGATTCCCCTCTTCAACACAACATTTTGACTCCATCGCCCAAGTTCCTAGTTTCAAATTTCTCATTCCCCTTTCTCTCTCAAAATTTTATAAGAAAAAACTTCTTGTCCTTTGGTTTTCTGTTGCATGCAAGGTTTTGGTTTGTCTTGAAAGTTGAAATATGTTTTATATCAATTGCATGCAGCCTTTAAAGTTAGATCTGAGTTTTTTAAAAGGGATTTATCGATTTGCCAAGATCTAGCTTAGTTTTGCTTCTAGCTAGCCTTCAAATTCCTCGCAATTTTTAGGCTTGTGATAGGAAAAAGTTTACTTGGTTTTCTGAAGTATAAATCTGCAATTTAGGTTTCTTTTATTTGCTAATTTTATATCAGCCAATAAGATCCTAAGGAGGTTAGCTATTTAGCTATCACTCCTTAGTTAATTTGTTGTTTTTAGTATAGCTTAACTTAGAAATTTTTACCTTTTTTTTACGGGTTGATCAAAGACACTCTTAAAGTGTTTTTGGTCATCTTTTGCATTTAATCCCTTTCTGTTTTAGTGCATATCTGACAGGTACAAGAGGAAATGTTGCTCAAGTTTTGAAGTTTAGCCCCTTCCAGGACCCTCCGAGTGCTCCCGGGAGCCTTGTATTTGATTTTTCTATCATAAAAGCTTTGTAAAACACTTGATCTATCCATATAAAGGTCAAATGTTCCAAAAAAGAAAAGTTGTTTCATCTTGTAATAAAGTTAGCGAGCCACAAAGCTCGTCTTTAGTTGTTTCCCCTACCCATGAGGGGGAACTGGTGTTTTTGTGTTTTCTTTCTTTTCGGGGTTGTTTCCCATTTCATTGAGTTCTTTTAGTTTCTCATACATAAACAAGATAAAATTTACTCACGTCACTTAAATCAAAGTCTTAAAACCAACTACAAGTTCTAGGTTTGCTTATCATTAGTTTCAATTTTGCAAAGTTATTGGAATAAACCCCAACTATTCAAATCTGAGTATGCAAGCCCGTTGTCATGCTCAAGTGCTTCGATGACCCAGAAAATATTTGAATAGTGCATGCTAGTATAATTAGGACAATATCTAAATGGTTTTATTCATCTAAGACCTCTACCCTTGGTGGAGTGTGCCAAATCACTTCGTAACTCGCCTCGTTGGATTTGTGGCACACTCAGTCGGCAAGTTTCAGATTGGTGAATAATACATAAGGAGGCCACATTCACTTTTGCACACAAAGAGTGGGGAACCTAACTTTAATCCCCACTTCGCGGTTTCAAAATTTTTCTAATAACACCAAATCCCTTAATTAAAATACTCAAGATAAAATTAACGCGACACTTTCATCACATCACACTTTACTACTTTATTTTTGGCAGTGGTCTTTCAAAGTTTATCTCTATTTTGTCTAATAGATGCAAATGCTTGTCTTTATTTTATGTGATGATTGATAAAGGTTCATGGTTGATTGTGCAGGCAGTATCCTTTTTGGTTAATCTCATGTTGTGCTAAATTTATATTGTGTTCAAAATGTATAAACTCCTATAATTATGTTCTTTATTTTCTTAGATTAGACAAAGCCTTAGATTATTTCTCATAGGGACTACCCCCCTTGGCTTCACTAGGAGTTGGCTTAGATGGAGGAGTTGAGGATCAGGTGACAACACCTTGACTTGAGACTTGCCCCCAAGGACACACCAAGTGGATTGAAGGTTTCTTCCACGTTACCCCAAGTGTGTATTAGGATGACAACATTTTTGGCTTCGTTGTTGGGGATAAACCTTTCTATTCCCAGATCACGACTTGTTTTTCCTTTTAGTTTTACTTAGTTTTCTTTTTTATGCTTGTAGTTTATCAGAAATAGACTCAACCATCTGGCGACTCCACTAACTTCCAATTTAACTAGGTATTCTACTAGGAGGAACTCAGAAGGCATACTTAACCTCATTCTTGAACATAAGAAGGTTTATTGAAGGAGGTTATCCAAAGCCTCTTATCGTAGAGTACTTAGTCATTTAGGAAGAGGGTCAATTTCTGATATACACTTTCTCTTTGTTGATCAAAGTTTTATTTCAGAAATGTCTATCTATAATAAATGTGGCTATACTGCAATTAATAATTATCCGCATGCTTTACCTGAAAAAGCCATAGAAAAACTTCCTAGTTTCCAGTGTAACAATACAATATCAGCTAAAATGCATATCAAAGCTTTCATGAGATGTACTAACAAATGGTGTGCAACTCATGATTATGAAGATGTCAAAATGAAATTATTTGTCTTATCCTTAGAAGATATTGCCTTAGATTGGTATGAAGATCTGCCTGACAACAAATTCAAAACGCTCAAAGAACTTACAGATGCCTTCATTGAAAAATGGGGGGAAAAAAAGACCATCATCAATCGTTAGCAGCCCTTAACTCAATCAAGAAAAATGAGCATGAAACAATGGACGAATTCAATCAGAAGTTTAACAAACTTGTCTCTAGCATGCAATCAGACATCAAACCACCAGTAGAAGCTATATTGATTTAGTATATAGAGGCCTTTGGAGGGGAAATGAGATACCAACTTAGAGATAAGGAACCCCGAGACCTCAAGTCAACTCAAGATATAGCGGTCAAAATAGATAAGAACATGCAAGCATCAGGCAAGTCCAACATTCTTGGTTTCAGTAGAGGAAGCACTTCTAGGCAAACAGAGGCTAAGGACAAGGTTGTGGTTGCAGCTCCTGAAAATAAAGACCTGAATTTCGACCCCCTAAAGGTCATTACTGATAAGGTCAAATGAATGGAAGCTACCCATGCTACTCAACTTAGTGCCATGCAAAATAGGTTGATAGCAATGGAGAGGTCACAAAATAACAGGTTTCAACCTAGACAGAATAATGATAGGTGGCAGAGAAAATATTCCTCTCAAGACAAAAGACCACACAATCAATTAGAGTCCAATAATGTGGTTCATGAAGCAACACCACCTTTCTGCAGAGCATGTGAAGACTTTCATGAGGAGTCTACTTGTCCAATATTTTGTCAGATTAATGAACAAGGCCTTCCTCAAACAAGCAACTATGTAGGTCATCCCATAAATGTCAACCACATCAATAATTTTGGTGAAACTCATCCTCTATCTATGGATTATTGGCTTCAAATGCAAGAAATGAATGAGCCAACACAAAAGGTGGTTGAGGAATATGATAATGTGACTAAACTATATGGTCACAAACCTACAAGTGAGCAGATCTTAGAGTTAGCAAGGCACAGAGGAATTGTCTATCAGAGGAAAGGAAAAGAAGGAACTAGAAACTCTCAAAACATCTTTCCAAAGGTAACTACTCCCACACAAACTCCAACTACTAATTTAAATGTTGATCTAGGTAGTTGGATAACAAATGAAAAGGTATTGGTTTCAGTGTCAGATCTACTCAAAATTCCTTCACAAAAAGAAAAGCTTCTGCAAGTTATAGATCCTCCAAGCAATAAAGTTATTTCAAGTAATAAAGTTGTTCCAAGTAAAGTTTCTCCAAAAGAATAAGAAAAGACTGAGGAACAACATCAAGACCCTCCAGTGGTCTTCACTAGTAGAGATAGGACTAAGGAAGAAAATCCTCCTTTCTTTGTCTCACTTGAAATAAATGATCAATGGCTACACAATTGCATGTATGATTCAGGGGCTTCATCAAATATTATCACAAAGAAGATTATGCAAAGGTTAGGGCTAAAAATCACAAGGCCCTATCAAAATGTGTGTGCCATGGACTCTAGATAAATAGAAACACACAGAATAATTATAGATCTCCCAGTTAAGCTAGCCTTCCATCCTAGATTTGCTTTCAAAATGGACATCCTTGTCATAGATGTACTAGATGCATGGGGGATTCTATTATCCAGGAAATGGGGAGCAACAATGGGTGGTTGTTTGAATATGGATTTGACTTTTGCTATTATTCCATACCCCCCTCCTTCAACTAAAAACTTCATACTCTTTAGGGAAACCGAGAGGAAATATCACATAGAAGACCCTAAAGAGCAGTTTAATGATTTTATTTACCAAGTATCTGATATGGGTGTTTTATCCATTTGTTCTAACTTCTTAGCTCCAGTTCAAGATAAATTTAAAGATGAATAAGTTAACAATAAATCATGGAAAATGCATTTTGATGGAGCCCACTCTAGATCAGGCAAAGGGGCAAGCATAGTGTTAAAATCTCCAACAGAAAAGACTTACAACTTTGCATTCATACTTGAGTTTGATGCAACTAATAATGTGGCAGAATATGAGGCGCTTCTGTCAGGCTTAGAAATCTCTAAGGACATGGGTATCAAGATTCTCAACATAAAGGGTGACTCACACTTAGTGATTCTCCAAGTTAAGAACAAGTATGCATGCAGAAGTGAGAGGCTTAGAAGATATAGAAATACTGTATGGGATACCATGGAATCTTTTGATGCCATAGAACTTATTGTTATCCCAAGAGATCAAAACAGTTTGGCTGATAGTCTAGTTGTAGCAGCTTCTACCCTCCAGCCCTCAGAAAACTTAATGAAAGGTGAAGGTAAGTTGGAGATAATATTTAGGCCATCTATCCCAGATAATGTTGACAATTGGCAAGTTTTCAATGATGACAAACAAGTTCTAAGGTTCATCCATAACTTAGATGAATTCTCAAAATTTAATGTCAGCTACAAAGAGGAAGGCAAGGAATATATTGAAGAGGATAATCCCATAAAAAATCCAGTACCCAAAGGTATAGCTGCCCTTGAAGAAATTTTTTACAGCCATGATGTAACACCTTGTTTCCCCCATCTTGTAAATATAACTGGACTGGCCAAGAACTATGGCAAACTCATAAATGTGAATATGTGATGTAAATGGACCTTGAT
>JASDQU010026399.1:0-19362 GCA_032191745.1 Picea mariana
GACCCTCATATGTCATATAGAAGCCCCAAAAGGTCAAAGTAATCAAAGTGGTTTAAGAGATTTTAAAAGGTAAATAATAAAGTGAAGTGATGAGTGTATTATAATTCAAAGTGAATACAAAATAAATTATTTCAATAATAATTTTAATGGAGAAATTAGAAGTGGACCCAACCCTTAAACATTGGTATATCTCATAGTGATAGTGTGACAGTGGTTCCATCATTCTACTTCTACTTCAGGGTGGCAGGATGGGGCAAGGACAGGTGGTTGTATCCACCTTCCAGTTGTAGCCAGAGAACATTGGGGGTTGTAGCCTCCTTCTGGTTGTAGCCAGAGATTTGGGGAGTTGGAGCTTCCCACAGGTTGTAGCCTGAGAAACTAGGGGGTTGGAGCCTCCTTCTAGTTGCAGCTGGAAAACAAAGGAAGTTGGTACTTCCAATGAATGTAATTCTTCAAGACNGTACTGTGTATGTGTATGATTGTTCATTTTTTCATTGCTTATTTACTCTGCAGTTATTGGATAATAATGCTTCATTGATATAGCACTTGGATTATATGGTTAAAAGGGACTAAATTGCTCTATTATTGATTCACCCCCCCCTTCTCAGTAATCCAACATATAGATCCAAACTGTTGCGTTTTCTGTTTAAGCTTTTGCTTGATTTTGACAACATATCGATAGGTCGTGCCCAAGGACGAAATGTCTAGAAACTCTATTTATGTCTAGATGTATCTATGCATACCACCACGATACTTGAGCACCATATGTCTCTCATAGTCTTTGATACCCAACTTGGTGCACAAGGTATGGAATACATTGGTGAACTCTGGTATGGTTTGGTCCCTTTCTCGCCGCAGTGTGGTCCAACTTGTATATAAGTCATCTTAACTTCCAATATGGTAGTATTGTTCCTTAACAGCATCCCTGAAGGAACCCCAAGTGGGTGCAACTACAAATAATGTAGATATATTTGTTTCCTTTTGCTCACATAAATTATCCCAACAACCTTTGACATGGGGGGTGACCTTGAGGATCACAAATGTAATATTTTCTCTATCAAAAAAGTTGTGGACATAAAAATAACCTTCTATAAGGTTTAACCATTTGTCTACAGCATTCGCATCTATTTGACCTTCAAATGTAGGAATATAAAAATTTATTTGCACCTTGAAGGGGGTGGTGCCTCTGCTTGAGGTAGATGCATTGCATGTTGGTAGTCATTGAAGGATTTGCACAAAGTTATCCATCTTCTCATTCATTTTTCACGAGAGGGATTCCTCAAGCAACGGTTTAAATGGATCTACTGCCTCATCGTCTCTCTTTTCTTGCCCCATGGGCGTAGTATTGTTCCTTAATAACACCTCTGAAGGAAACCCAAGTGGGTGAAACTACAAATAATGTAGATCTCTTTGTTTCCTTTTGGTCACATAAATTATCCCACCAATCTTTGACATGGGGGACGGCCTTGAGGAGCGCAAATGTAATATTTTCTCTATCGGAAAATTTGTGGACAGAAAAATACCCTTCTAGAAGGTTTAACCATTTGTCTATAGCATCTGCATCTATTTTACCTTCAAATATAGGAATATCAAAATTGATTTGTACCTTGAAAGGGGTGGCACCTCTGCTTGAGGTAGATGTGTCGCTTGTTGGCAGTGGTCGAAGGATATTCACAAAGTTATCCATCATCTCGTTCATTTATCATGATAGGGCTTCCTCAAGAAATAGTTTAACTGAATCTCCTACCTCATCATCTCTATTTTCTCCCCCCATGGGCGATTGTCGGGTTTAGCAAGGTCGATCTTGCAAAGGCTCAACTGGTTTGAGTCCCAACTGCTTATACCCTAACATTGTTGGAGGCATGCACAACGAAACAAATGAAGAGAAAATGACTATGATACCAATGATCCAAATTTATGAGTGGAACGAAATAAAACACATATCTATAACATTTACAAAGATATACAGAGAACAATAATAGAGATACAATGGAACTTAACTTCTATTAAATAAGAAATTTGTTGAAACTATAAAATGCAGAATGAAAACAATCTTGCTCCAATGGTGGTAGCTAATCTCTGAGAAGAGATGTGGTGGCTACATGCATTCATATGAGCACCTTACAATGAGGCCACCAAACATTTTTAGCATCAAAAAGTAAAAAAAAAACCTAGACATCCAAAAACCTAAGCCTAGGATATGAAGCACCAAAAGTCACGTGGGCCCCGATGGGGTAATTTGGTATCTCAACTTCCCGGGGTCGTAACTTTTCCATACAAACTTCCTTTTAGGTGCACGATAGCTTGTTGGAAAGGTCTATCCGAGGACTACACATTATATCGTCACACTTTGGCTAAACCCTATAGTGTGACTGTGGCGGGCCTAAAAACATTGTTTAGGGCCTCAAAATGGCCCTAGAAGTTTAGGACTTGAAAAGATAGAAAAAAATTTGCCAAGATAAAAATTGTAACTGCCAAGATGAAAGTTGTATGTGAGTCGGATGGAAGAGATGGGTGGCCACCCATATCCACCTGGATCATTAAGAGATGGAATAGTAAATGAGCATTGGGTATAATGAATCGTCAAGCCTAAATACACAACAAAAATGTTGGTTTGAAAATGGGACATTAGTTGGATACCTACAACCTACCATAATTATGAATGGGCAGAGGTATGTCTAATGGAACACACTTGTATCCACAACATTCCATCCATGTAGCAAAGTATCATGTGTATCTCTAACATTTACCTCCAACAAGCACATCGCATGACTACATATGCACAAGGCAATTTTAGGCTAGGCCTTGAATCCTTTAGTTACATCCCTCCATACATATATTAATATAAGACATCTCTTGCCTTGAATGTGTGTGAAAGGGAGGTGTGATGGTGTTATTGTTGGGCATGAATGGTGTCATAAAATAGAGAATAAAAATTTGACTCGAGAACAAATGTATAATTGTTGAGTGAGTGTTATGTAGGCACTCTTTCAAACAATAGAGTAATCTTCAACTATATGCCTTTGTAATCTTGTATGGAAGTTGGACTTGTATTTTATGGTTGAGTGTTGGTTTTGCAAATACTAGTTGAATAAGAATACCCTTCCATGCACAAATAGACTTTTGAGTTTGTACATTCAATGATTCAAAATACTTGGAGTTGTTCCCTTGTTTGGCATTAGTTTGGCCACCACAAGAAAAATAGCCAAGCCTTAAACCAAGTCTGGAAACATAGATCATTCATGCATATTGGAAAGTATCCCCAAGAGAAGCATCATTGCAGTTAAACTCATAATTGCATTGAGAATAGAAAACATTACTTATTTTCCTTAGATATTTGTGTTGGTCAAATGGGTGGGCTATATATCCCTCATTTATGAATCATTCCTTGATCTAAAAGAAACTATTTTGACTCTTTCCCCGATCTCTTCCTTCATCTAGAAACCATTGATTCTTCAATTTTGTAATTATTCTTCAAATATATAAACATCATGTGCAAACTATTTATTCTTCAACTCCATAAAAAAATGGTCACTATTGACACCTTCATTATAAATCTTTCACATCACAAAGTATAGTTCATATTCAATATCCACCCTCAACTTAACCCTTTAGACCTAGAAATATTGGGAGTAAACTATGCCTATCATAAAATCTCCAAAATATTTTTCTAAAGTATTATTAGTGTCCAAGTTGAATATAACCCCGTACTATTAATTCTAGTAATATGGATGATGACATGTGATTAGCGACTTGTTAGTCTCATCATCATTATAATTGACCAATTTAGGTATAAGAAAATTTTCATAATATTTGAAAAACTTTGGGGGTCTTGGTTCTGTTGAGGGGTCCTAAATCCCTTTAACTCAACAACAGGAACCAAACCCACCACCGAGGCCAAATTAGACTCTACAGTGTTTGATATTGGAATGGTTCTCCATATCTGTCGATCCGACCAAATAATCGATGGGCTTTATGTAGTGATTGACATGATATCTTCTTATGAAAGTTCCTCTAGTTTAAATGTTCTCTTTTTATATTTTCTCTTATTAGATGGGTCTGATAAAAAGATGGGTGCTGGTACAAACCAGCTAGGTAAAAGGGACAATCTTAACTACCGAAGAAGGATGAGCTTGGGATAACCCTCGTGCTCAAGCATGCAGACAAAGATTTTCACACCAGTGACAAGCCTAGTACTAATACATCAACTTGTTGGTATTTCAATTATTGACTGAGATACAATTATTGAAAGAAAACATACATGCAATAAAATGATGGCAAGAAAAATAGTTTCCTTAGCTCTAACCATTAATCACACATTAACACAACAATTTTCTTTCCATCATTAAGAACAAGAACTATAGAAAAATATTGAATCAAATAACTTATCAATAGATTCAGAAACTCTTATTCATTACAACATCCATTCATGAAACAGAGTCGGAAGTAATTCCTCCTCAAATCCAATCACACGTGTCTTTGATGAAAAAGAGAAGTTTTTCTCTGGTCCTAAACATGACTTCTCAATTAAGGTAGTTCGGAAATAGTTCTTTACAATTCCCAAAAATGAGGGTCTTTGCCAAAACCATCGACCCTTTCTAAAAGGTTGATCCCCTTATTTATAACAAATCATTAACTAAAAATAACTATCAAAAGTGCAAGCTAAGTAAAAAAAAACATCACCACCTTGCACTTCCCTCTCTCTCTCTTCTAAGAGTCATCGAATGGTTTCACCGAAGTGGATGACTCTTCTCATAATTTGACCATTTGACGAAGAGTTCCTTGCATGTGTTGGCATACGAGAATCTGTGTTGGTCCATCGACGTCAAAAGGGTCTCCTTTACTTCTACCACATGCGCCGGATACTTGACTATTTTAACACTTAACTATTGTAATATTGTTCGAGCCTTTATCGGGTACTCCATGAGCTGTTGTACTTGACCTGGCGCCACATTTTCCACCTTTTCTATCTCTGCAGTCCATGTCAAGTCTTATTTTGCATGTTGTTTGACTATGTCATGCAAGTCAACAAAGTCCTCGGGTGAGTCAAATTCTGGGAGACCGATGTCTCTCATCTCCTGATTGATCTTGACCCATCTCCTTTCGCAATAGGCCCATTTATCTTGAATCTCCCACTGAGGTTCTTGGGCCATTTTCACCCAGTATTCGACTACTTTCCTTATTCAATCTATGTTGTTGTCCCTCAGCACCCGAATGTCGTTCTCTTCGGCGTTTCATCCTTTTTGAACCGCACTGATGTAGTCAATTCTTTCCACTGCTTGGTGGGCCTTCTCACACCATCTTTCAATGTCTTTGCAAGTCACTAGTGCCATAAGGTTGTATTCTTGGAAGTCAACTATCCCTGTAGTGAAAAGGTGTCGTTCACTCATGAATTTTCTATAGGCATATGAGAACTCACTTCTCAAAGACATTGTGGCCTGTGTGGAGTCCTGATAGTATTTTGAAAAATGGCGCAGATGTTCCAACTCCTTTAGCGCAACAACCAGTTCCTCTTCATCTTTCCTCGCTCTATCCAGGGTGGCATATGTTATTGCCATCCCTACGCCGATAAGCTCGGATGTCTTGGCATGCTCTATGCTGATCAATTTTTCCTTTGTGGTGATGAGGATAGAAATTTCCAACGTAAGCCTCCTCTTCTTAGTGGTTCTCTTCATGATGGTTTTCCTCTTTCAGTCATAGGCGATTTCTTTTATATTGATGACCTCATCAACAGGTTTAGGGATTTTTTGTTCTCCCCAAGTAAGGGTATTTCCCAGGCTTCAGACTATGTATATTTGTTCAAGGTTGGGTTCCTAAACCTCTTCTATATGTCCCGATGGCTCGACCTCTAGTTGTTGCTCATCGAGTGGTAAGGTACTGGCCAAAACTAAGGAATCAGGGGTAGGTTCGGTACTTACTTGGTAATCGGCTGTTGAAATGTCGATTTCCTTTTATGGAATTTATTCTTCTTGTTCGACCGATCCTATCTCATCCCTCGAGTTGTCCATTAGGGTTCATTGCATGTCGAGTGGCTCAATGCCCAAGGCACTTTATACCTCATGCTCGCTCTATGGATGACTCTGACTTGGAGCATCGAGAACCGGGGTGGATTCTCTCTCGAGTTCTTTCTCCTCTGTAATTTTCATTGGAGTGACCAAGGACACCTCTGAAATCTCCTCATCATCATAGATGGCTATCAAATGGAACAAGGGATTTGGTACACTTTTTCTCCCTGATTTCCTCACTATCTTGAGCTGGGTCAAAAATTTCCCTAGTGATCTGATCTGCGGTGGTGGAACCTCATGGTTTTCTGACCCAACGATTTCTTCAAGTCGCATTGGCTCTAGGCCACTTGGTTCCCCTTAGCTTTTGATTGGGTTATCAGCGAGAATCCTCATCATTTCTATCAGATCATGGTCATTTTTCAATTGATCAGTGATTCTCTGTGCCCCTTCTAACAAGAGTAATCCCCTTCTCTATGCCTTTGTTGTCTCTGTCACTCTGATTTCTTCCTTGGCTATGAGGGCCTCTTGAGCCGACTTCTCTATTGTTTCCACATGTTCATCCGTGCTCATGGCCTTTTTTATTGGATAAATCCGTAGGTGTGGACACTAACCGATCTCCTGGTACTTATCCCATAGGCCTTTTGAGTTGATTTCGGGCTAGATACCCTGCCCTTGCGTGTGGATCAGACTGTCGACTGTCCCCCTAGTTTTTATTGTTGTTGGTGGTAACCTTAGTGGCCTATCTTTATAGGTTCTTTACCCGAGGTGACTGTGGAGGGGAAAGTCTTCACGGTACTTGGAATCGACGTTGGCCAAACTCACTCGGGCTCCTTGGGGGGTATACCCACGATTATGTGTGGGAGCTTGCACCAAGGTGTAAGTCCGTTAAGCAGGTCGTCAATGTAACTTTTCCACTCACTCTATCTTAGCCCCTTCTTACATTGTTCCCGCGACATTGGATTTCATCACCAACTAGTGCGTTCATTGTGAGAAGGTTTTGTTTGCTTGCTTGCTTACTAGATTTTTAGCGTGTGTTGTTTGTCTTCCCTAGAGGACTCTAGATTGGATCTTTATTTTAATGACGTCAGTTCCCGAAATGACCAATGAAGGAACCCCTGCTTCAGGGGAACCTTTTGTTTTTCCTTCTTATGGAAACATTGGTCCTCCTCACATTGCTACTTTGAGGCTTCCAGGTCTCACTATTGGATTACCAGTATGGTTGTTTTCCACTCAGGTAATTCGGAATGCAGTTAGTGCTTCAGTCACAAGCACTTCCCCCCAAGGGCATCAACCTCATATTGATCCTTCACCTTCTTCACCAGTAAGGTCTTCTTCGCCTTTTTCACTTGCAGGTCGCCTTCTGTTTCATCTTCTTCGTCGGGTGAAAGTCCTGAAGCTAGTAACTCGGTGAATAAGAAGAAGAAGAAAAGAAAGATTAAGAAGAAGAAAGATAAACAAGGGTCAAAACCTCCAACCTCTGTCAAACATGTTGGAAAACAACCAGTTACTGTTAAGCGTGCTAGGAGTGTTGATGATGTCAAGACCACCCAAACAAATCGTAAGCCCAAGTACTCTTGCAGACTTTGTAAGGGTAGCCATCTTCTTAAGGATTTCCCTAGTCTATCCAAGGTTATAGAAGTATGCCCTACACACCCTGACCAACCCATGTCATCAGCCTCTGAACAACATACTGATGACCTTCAGTCAACTAGTCATGATATGGTTGGGAAGAAGAAAAGTAGAGTCAAGTTCCCATGTATGTTATGCAAAGGGAGTCATATAACTCATCTTTTCCCTCATATGGACAAAGCCTCAAAATTACTGGAAGACATGACGGTTTCACAGCCTCAACTCCCAGTCGCTTATCGCAAGCTTTCTCTCAACCCACCTGTAGTTGATGGAATGATCACTTCGATCCCTTCACTGGTCAATCCGGTTGATCATGTCGTCAATCCGGTCACGTCCTTAGTTGAACCAGTTGACACAGTGGTTGATCCGATACCATCCTCGGTCAATCTCGCTCTCCTCTCAGAGAGTGAAACTAAAGAGGTCGATCTGATCCTATCCTTGGTCGATCCCACTCTCTCGTTAGAAAGTGTCACCCAAGTGGTCGATCCGTTTACACCTGTCGATGCCATTCTCCCCTTGGAGAATGAAACCCAAGTGGTCAATCTGATCTCTCCATCGATCGATCCTACTCTCTTGCTAGAGAGTAAACCCGATACTGCCCATGTTTTTCTCGTTGATACAGACTCTGCCGTGTCAAGGGGTATTCCTCCTTCTCCTGTGAAACTCCCTCCAAGTAATGAGGCCATCCGTTTTGATTGGGGTGTGCTAACTGGACCTTGTCTTCCCTCTTACATTCCTTTCCAGATTACAGTACAGGTTTGTGGTCGGGACGTTCCCCAAACGTTGATAGATGAAGGTTCGTCTGTTAGTATTTTGTCCTCTACTACTTGGAAAGCTTTCGGTTATCCTCCACTTGCGTCGGTTACGCAGAATCTGTTAGCTTTTAATAGAAGAACTAGTCAACCTTTAGGGACCCTTCCTCAGTTTCCTGTAACTTTGGGAGGGAAAACTGTCTTCATTGATGTCATGATAGTCCAAGACCCCTTGGATTTTTCTTTATTCCTTGGGCGAGATTATGTCTATGCCATGAAAGCTATTGTATCTACTTTGTTTCATGTGATATCTTTCCCTCACGATGGACAAGTTGTGACTGTTGATCAACTTTAATTCATTGACCCTAACTGGATTGCCTCTCTAAATGGTTCTTATATGCAAACGGTATCACCCCCACCACAAGTCAATTATGTGGCATTGTCGCCCATGGTTTCAACTTCTTATGAATTAGATCCAGTAGTTGACATGGTGATCTCTTTGATAGGGTTGTTAGAGCATGATCTCTTTACTCATGTCGCGACTCTCGACATGGTGTCCTTCCAGAGTGCATTTGTTCCTTCCAGTGAAGACCTCTTGGAAGCCATGACCGAGTTTTGTCCCTTGACATGGTGTCATTCCGGAGAATTGTCCTCTTGGAATCCATGATAAAAAATAGAGGTCTCGAGGATAGTTTTTTCATCTCTGTGGAAACCTCGTTAAAAAATGAAATAGAGGTCCTTGAGCATAGTTTTCTAATTTCAAGCTCGTTAAAAAATGAAACCACTCAAGGATAGTTTTTGCGTCTTTGAGGCAACCTTGTTAAAAAATGAAACATAGGTCCTTGAGCATAGTTTTCTAATTTCAAGCTCATTAAAAAATGAAACCACTCGAGGATAGTTTTTGCATCTCTGAGGAAACCTTGTTAAAAAATGAAACAGAGGTCCTTGAGCATAGTTTTCTAATTTCAAGCTCGTTATAAAATGAAACCACTTGAGGATAGTTTTTTTCATCTCTGTGGCAACCTCATTAACAAATGAAACAGAGGTTACAAGCATAGTTCTTGTTTCTGTGTCAAGCTCGTTAAAAAATGAAATAGTTGTCCCCCTCTCTGTTTGAGTCAAGTCCTTCGTTTAGTATTTGAAGCTTCAAATACTAAACGAAGGACTTGACTCAAACAGAGAGGNAAAAAATGAAATAGTTGTCCCCCTCTCTGTTTGAGTCAAGTCCTTCGTTTAGTATTTGAAGCTTCATTTCCTCTGCCTTTGTCGTTGGATGAAACGAAGCTTGGGGGGCAATACTTCCAGCCTCTGGACTTCATGCTGAAGTAGAGCCTCTAGTTTCTTAAGCTGGGGGCTAAGTACCAACCTTCCATGTGTAATGCGTTGGGAAGCGCAAGCATAGTTTCC
Organism: Picea mariana; assembly: GCA_032191745.1. Taxonomy (NCBI): domain Eukaryota; kingdom Viridiplantae; phylum Streptophyta; class Pinopsida; order Pinales; family Pinaceae; genus Picea; species Picea mariana. The sequence goes on from JASDQU010026399.1 coordinate 9,794, forward strand.
TCTGGTTCAATCTTGTGTAAAAATGAAACCAGGTCGAAGCATAGTTTTGTTTAGTTTTTAAGCTTGTGTAAAAATTAAAATCTATCCCAAGCATAGTTTTGTTTTGTTTTGAAGCTTGTGTAAAAACGAAAACAATCCCGAGCTTAGTCTTTGTTCTTTCTCATGCTCATAAATACATGAGAATAAGTTACCGAGCTTAGTCTTTGTTCTTTCTCATGCTCGTAAATCAATGAGAATGTAACCGAGTATACTTTTATCACTTTTTTGGACTCGTAAAGGTTATACGAAAAAGAAACCCCCTGGAGTCCTCTTTAAGCTCTTTTCAGACTCTCTAAACATGAAAAGATAGCCAAGCGACCTTGATATTTTCACGCTCGATAAAGTATTTGAAGTAAGCATCTGGTGAGCGATAATTTATCTCTTTTTCAGTCTCATCCAGACTATTTTACAAAAAAGGAACTGAGAGAGTTCTCTTTTAAGTGCTTTTCCAAACTCTATAATCATGAAAAACCTTTGAGTTTTCTATCTCTGGACTCGTTAAACAAACATTGACAGACCTGTAATGGGACCAAACCACTCCTTCTTAGGGTTCATTAAACATACTCTGAGGGACTCATCCGAAGGATGAGCTTACACCAACAAGCATATGTTATCCTCCTCAAGCTTGCGTAAAAATAAAGAGGTACTCACCAGAAATGGTGGGGGAAAATTTGGGAAAGGGATATGTTTTCATCTTTGTATTAATTGGCATTAACTGTCACTCTTGAACATGACACCCCTTATTCATCATTTGAAGCTAGTTTGGGAAATCCATTTGTCTCTCATTCGATTTGCTACAAGGTCATTCCCTGTGTCGTCTTTGAGTCAATGCTGCCAAATCATTGGTCATGTCGTTCATATGTTCAAGAGAAGTCCATCTAAAACCTATATTGAGTCGGCCATCTGCAGTTGTCCATTCTTTCCGTGTCGGCCTTCCCTGTGTCCGATCNAAATACTCTGTTTCACCTTCAAAATCTGTTACTCATTTCGTGTCATTGATGGGGGATACATCAAGGCCCTCCTGTGACGAGTTTTGTTCCGTCGAATTCATATCATTATCCAGAATCAAGACTTAGAAATTATTTGGTACCTTGGAGCTTGCATGCCTCATTGGCAGGTTTCCTCGCTTTCGACAGTGGGTTTCCATCATTGACCTTGATCGAAAGATTTCATCAACTGTTCGACTTCAACTCATTTATTCACACTCGATGGATTGTACTAGGGTACCTTGGGAGTCATTGACATCAATGGTCATTTCCCTCACACTTGTTAACGGTTTCATCAATGACCGGTAATCAAGTGGTTTCTGCCATGTTCGACTTCAACACATGTAATCACATGGTTATATTCGTACTTTGGGCGACGAGATTGAAGACCCTGGATATCATCTTTTTGCCCAGGTTGCGATGGAGTATGTATAATTTGTGACACATAGATCCACTGTGTATGTCTCGTGGCTATGTCGTCTCAATTTGATTTTTTCGCATAGATCCACAGTGTATTCCAGGTGGCTATGCTATATTTTGACGGCATGGATCCACAATGTATGATTGGTGGCCATGACCCAGATCTACAATTGTCATCAGTCTATGATCTGAGTATGGGAATGCCTACCTCAGAATTAGTATATATGATATTCTGTAGATGCTTGGTTTTTCGCAGGTTTCCGATTGGTTGTGCTCTTGGTTCCCAATACACACATGCAACTTACAAAGTCTTTCGGCTGTCACTGTCACTGGTTCCAACCTCATACTTTGGGGGGCATTCTGTTACCCATAATTTTGGTCATCATGATGATCTATTGATGATGGTGTACTCAGGCTCTTCATAAGAACTTTCTCCTAAGAAAAGTTACTTTCATCTCTTCCCAGAAAACTCATTTTTGAAGAGGGTTCGCAGGCTGCTAGTATATTTGGCTGTGAGAATGACCCATTCTCGCAGGCTGCCTTAAGCCAGGGTGTGAACTTCTCACACTATGTTGAACTTCTAGGGTGTGAACTCTTCCTAAAGCAAGGAAAAAGATGAATTCTCGAAGCTTCTAGAAGGGAATCTTCTAGAAGAATGGGTTGGAATTCGAATGGTTATCCTAGTACTGGATTCCCTGATATTTTGGGATCATCCTTATCCAAGTAACTAATTCATTCTATCCTATATATTGAGTGAATTCTCATGGAAAAGGTTAAGCAAGATTCATTGGAGAATTGGCGAAAGAATTGTGTGAAGGACTGAAACTTGAAACAACAGCTTGGAGACTCTAGCAAGTTTATCCAAAGGAGTTGATCTTCTTCACGCAAGTGAGCAAGTGTGTGTGTCGGAGCCAAGGGCCATCAAAAAAAAGTTTGGAACATCAAGGCTCAGGTTGTAATATTTACTTTCCATTATTATGATACAGTAGCATGTCCCTTTCCCATAAAGCTATTTCCACTTTATTGTATAATTCCTTGATCATATACATAGATTGACTGTTGAATAGATTGTGCTATCTTCACTTTGGTTGGTTTGTGTTGTCTTGGTCTTGACTACACGAGAGAATTGGAGCGAAGCGGGAGCAACAAAGACCAAAGGAAGCGATAATAAGGCATGTTATTTGTTCTTACCTCCTATTTAATTCAATGGTCAAAATCTAGGGATGGAGTCATGTTCTGTCTTGCTTTGTTCTAGATCCAGGTGGATCTAGGGAGATCGATTAGTGTCCATACCTACAGATTTATCCAATAACAGCCTTGAACCTGGTCATGTTTGTATTTGCCATTCTCTGTACCACCTTGTCCCAGTGCTGGGTGCACTCTATGAATATTTCATCCTTAAACTTATCATGAGCATACAACCAACAAGATGACACCTACGAAGCATGTTGGAGGACCAAGCCTTTAGGGTCATGCTTGCAAAAATGACCTGTTGGGAACCTGAATTCTAGTTGGCTAAGCCCTTCTTGTTTGGCTTGAGCAATATCCTTCACCAAATAGAACCCCAAATGGAAATCATAGGGTATGAAAGCTTGCTTCTTGTCCTTGACTAATGTGGAGTTGTGGCCCTGCAGGAGAGTCTGATAGCATATTTCTCCCACAACGAGCTGGTCTGGGACATGAGAAGGTAGGATATGTGGTGCTCTGGTGGCTTCAAACACCCTAATGTAGGTTGATCGTTTGTCTAAATACCAATGGCCTACCTTTTCTACCATTTTCTTAGTTGCTGCAGATAATCTTGGGAATTCCTTCTTGAAAATAATAAAATAAATACGAGTGATGAATTCATCGCAGATGAGTGCATAAGATTTCTTGTACCTATTTTTCCATAGTATGTTGAAGTAGACGTGGACTAGGAGATCCGTAACATGCCAGCTTAAATTCATGTTGGCGAAGACATTTCTTGCGCACATGATATCGAGCAGGTACGAGGCCATGTAGAAAGTGGGTGCCTCCCCTTCTTTTGGTGTCTGAGCATGTTGTACACATATGCTTAATTGTCTTGAGATTATCGCTCCCTAGTTGAAGTTGCTCCCAGAGATCGCCACTGTGTATGCCAATGACATCCATGCTTCCAAAAACTTGGAGCAATCTTTTTCTCCATATAGCCGACAGATGAGAGCCATCAAATAGATGTGTGGCTCTCTCAGTTTAATCATCCCATACCAGCCATTGCTCTAGTTAGTGAACTTCTTGTCTTCCTTCCACCATGAGGCCATCAACTGGATGGTGTCATGGAATTCATAGAACTTCACCAAGAATTTTGTGTTGAGCCGCTCCTTTGGGTCCTTGAGCTTGTATTATTTTTGGACTTTTGTTGGGAGGAAAACTCTGACACATCCACCATTCTCATCGTTGATCAAGAAATTATGCATGTCTGTATGGTCGATGATCCATTTCAGAACCTCTATGCAAGGGAAAATTGGGGTTCTTCTTGCCACCATGTGTAAATACGATCATCGGATGTTCGGGAACACTTGGTCATCGAGCACACTCACTTTCAGGTCGTTGTGTGGGATGTACTCTGGGTATTCTTCTCGGTTAATCTCGTTGAAGAGATCCCCCCAATGTGGGAGAATTAATTTGGCTTCGGTGCTTGCTTATGTATCACCGAAGGCCGGAGCCTGGATAAAATATTTCTTTGTTGATGTTTTAATGACAGGCTTCATCCCAGGAGCGTACTCCAACTGCCTCGTGGTCCTCGAAGAGGAACCTTCACATGTTTTAGCTTCTTTTAGTTTGGGTGCCCTCAATGAGCATTTGGTGGTTGGATTTCTCAGCAACATCTTACCTGTAGCTATAACATAGTTTAGAGATTGCGTAAGAAAACCAGATTCATATATTACGACCAACGAAGTGACAAACTTGAATACATACATCTACAACTTGTTAAACCTAGTTTTGATAATCAAAGGGTTGGTACAGTCTTGAGACACTCGCTTTGTTCCTTCGGATGCTCTGGAATTCAAATTGTGCGCATAATGAATTCGTTCAAAACCATTTTAGAGGTTTAAACATGAATGAACTTACCTTGTCGCATCAACCATTCAATTTGGGTTATGATTGCAATTTCATTAAATCTTCCGCCAGATCTTCAAAGATGTTTAAACTTAAATTCATCATGGGTTGATGGCGCGGGCGCGGCTGCTAATGTGGTCTATTGGCGATTTCAAATTGTGGTTGTCTAATTGGCGCACGAGGTAGCAACAAATGCGGGATCGGGCATTAACTGGCCTATTAAATGTCCAAATCTGATCGTATATTATGCCACAAACATCCCATAAGTTTTCTAGTTTACTTTGTGGATCGGGGGTCGGGATTGTGCTTCAAACACTTTCATTGATACTTCTTGCAAAATATCTAACGCCAATCTTGTCGTACAGAGATGATGTGGAAAAAATGCCTAGGAGCCATGAATAAGACTCAGGGAACCTAAAAATGGCTTGGGATGAAACTAGGTCGTACGACCCCCTCACGTGGTAAGGACACGTAGCATTCAATACCGGTGACTTCATTTTCTCGTGTTAATCAAAATCAGGACTTTATTTAAGCTATACAGTCTAAAACCCAATCCTATATTGTTGACACCAAAAAGTATCAAGGATCGACAATTGGTGATAAACCTACCCAAGTGCTCTCAGATCGACTCTCTCGACAAAATCCCGATGCCAAAAACATGTCGGGGATCAACAATCGGCGATATGCTTGTCGCGGAAAAAATGATCGTTTTAATTTTTCTAGCTATCCCCAACCCCCAATAAAGCACATCGGTCATCGACTATCGGTAATTTCTTTGCATCCTTCGTTAATGTCTATCCTTCCCATATTTTGTCGATGTCGAAGGGAAACGACTATCTTCCTTAAACTTTATGCGAATAACTTTACACAAACCAAAACTTCCTTATGCCGATGCCGATGAGGGTCGACGCTCAACAAACATTGTTATTGTGTGGTTCCTTTACTTGCTTGAATTTTTTCCGACGTCAAACCTGAGGACGTTAGGTGCAGTGTTCATTTTTTATTTTTAATCTGGGTGTCAAGTTCTTTTAGTCATGAGGTTTCACAAGTTCAAACAAACTTGACTAGGTGATAAGAGTCACGAAAACAAAATAAGATAAACTATTTCCCAAAGTGAAATCGATTCAGACAACGAAGAAAACAAGTGGTACCCAAAAAGTGATGAAATTCATAAGGCTTTTAGGGTGTGTTGAGTGCTCAACAAATGGCGACTTACTGGGTGAAAGAAAAATATTTTTCCTTCCCCGGGCTTAGATGATGCAGAATTTGGTTAAGAATTTAACTTCTTTTGTTTTTCTTTTATCAGAGTCTCTTCTATCCTTGCGTTTGAAATTTCCCCGATTCATGAATCAGGGCGTGCTTGTGGAGTTTCAACCTTTATTCCACATACGTTCTCTTTAACCATGACCTGTGCCCTCTTTTGAAAATATTCAAGTAAATCATTCACTGGCATTAGGCCTTTTATTTATCATCATTCACTTACTGCGGAGTTTCCCCGCTGCCACCGAGCATCCATAGCCCCGGCGGAGTCACCCCGACATCACAGACCTTGATCCACTGCCAGCAAGTGTCCATATCTCTGACAGAATTATATTCATACCCTCTCCTACTTTGCACTCATTTGATATAATTGATTTATTTCAGAAGAAATTCTATGAGCGATTGGGAGAGGAGGACGTATGTTATATGCAAGATTAGCTGGTTAAGGTGAAAATTTGATAGCTTTGTCTTGAGGTACACATGGTCCTTTCCATATTACCATCTTTCCATTTAGGTTTTACCATACCACCAGGCGGACACTTCATCACTTGCCAAGGTTGTGTATTTGAAAAGGTTAGATGCAAAACTCCTTTAAGACAACAACAATTCACCCAGTGTTTCTTGTGTTGTATGTAAGCATGATTCAGGAATAGAGTTTGCTACAATGTATTGATTAAGGTCAATCGATGCCTTGTGGAACACAACTTCAAAGCGGAAAAAATACTATAAAAGAGAAAACAAAAATGAATGATTTCACAATCAGCCTACCTACAAAATAAAAAATCATGAAAACACATATGCCTAAAACAGAAGTTGCTCCCGGAGATCGCCACTATGTATGCCAACGACATCCATGCTTCCAAAAACTTGGATCAGTCCTTTTCTCCATATATCTGGCATATGAGAGCCATCAGATAGATGTATGGCTCTCTCAGGTTAATCGTCCCATACCATCCATTGCTCCGATTAGTGAACTTCTTGTCTTCCTTCCACCATGAGGCTATCAACCAGCTGGTGTCATCGAATTCATAGAACTTCACCATGAAGTTTGTGTTGAGCCGCTGCTCTGGGTCCCTAAGATTGTAGTATTTATGTACTTCTGTTGGGAGGAAAAATCTGACACATATTCCATTCTCATCGTTGATCAAGAACTTTTTCCCGTTTGTATGGTCGATGAGCCATTTCAAAACCTCTATGCAAGGGAAAATTGGGGTTCTTCTTGCCACCATGTGTAAATCCGACCGTTGGATGTTCAGGAACACCTGGTCATCGAGCGCCCTCGCGTCTGCATCATTGTGTGGGATCTACTTTGGGTATTCTTCTTAGCTAATTCTGTTGAAGAGATCCCCCCACTGTGGGAGAATTACTTTGTATCCATTGCTTGCTTCTGTATCACCGAAGGCCAGAGGCTGGACAAAATATTTCTTTGTTGATGTTTTAATGAAAGGCTCCTCCATGGGAGCGTACTTCAACTACCTTGTAGTCCTCGGAGAGGAACCTTCGCCCGTTTCAACTTATTTTAGTTTGGGTGCCCTCGACGAGCATCTGGTGGTTGGATTTCTTGACGGCATCTTACTTGTAGCTATAACATAGTTTAGAGATTGCGCAAGAAAACCGGATGCATATATTACAGCCAACGAATTGACAAAATTGAATATATACCTCTGCAGCTTGTTAAACCTGGTTTTCATAATCAGAGGGTTGGTATAGTTTTGAGACATTCACTTTGTTCCTTTGGATGATCTGGAATTCAACTTGTGTGCTGAATGAATTCGTTCAAAACCATTCTAGAGATTTAAATGGGAATGAACTTACCTTGTCGCATCACCCATTCAATTCGGGTTATGAGTGCAATTTCATTAAATCTACCGCCGGATCTTCAAATATTTTTAAAATTAAATTCATCGTGGGTTGATGGCATAGGCACAGGTGGTAATGTGGTCTATCGACAATTTCAAATTGATTTTTTCTAATCAGCGCCTGAGGTAGCAACAAATGCGAAGATCGGGCATTAACTGGTCTATTAAATGTCCAAATCTGATCGTATCTTATGCCACAAACATCCCATCGTTTTGCTAGTTTAGTTGGTGGATCGGGGGTCAGGATTGTGCTTCAAATGATTTCGTTGATATCTTCTTGCAAAATCTCTGACAATGATTGATCTTTCCATATAGAGCTGACGTGAAAAATCTTCCTAGGAGGCGTGACTAAGACCCAAGGAACCTAAAAATGGCTCGGGACGAAACTAGGTCGTACGACCCCCTTACGTGGTAAGGAAACGTGGCATTCAAGACTAGTGACCTCATTTGCTCATGTTAATCGAAATCAAGACTTTATTTAAGCTATACATTCTAAAACCCAATCCTATCTTGCCAATGCCAAAAAGTATCAAGGATTGGCAATCGGTGATAAACCTACCCAAGTGCTCTCGGATCGGCTCTCTTGAAAAAGTCTCGATGCCGAAAATGCATTGGGGATCGACGATCAACGATATGCTTGTCAGGGACAAAATGATCGTTTTAATTTTTCTGGCTTTCCCCGACCCCGGTAAATCGCATCGATCATTAGCTATCAGTAATTTATTTGCGTCCTTCGTTAATGTCTATCTTTCCCGTATTTTTCCGATGTCGAAGGGAATCGACTATCTTCCTAAAATATTGTGCGAATAAATTTTCACAAACCAAAACCGCCTTCTTTCGATGTCGATGAGGATCGACGCTCGACGATTGTTGTTATTGTGTGGTTCCTTTACTTGCTTGAATTTTTTCCGACGCCGAACCTAAGTGCGTTAGGTGCAGTGTTCGTTGTCGATTCTTAATCCGGGTGTCAAGTTCTTTTAGTCATGAGGTTTCACAAGTTCAAACAAACCTGACTAGGTGATAAGAGTCATGAAAACAAAATAAGATAAACCATTTCCCAAAGTGAAATCGATTCAAACAACAAAGAAAACAAGTGGTACCCAAAAAGTGATGAAATTGCATAAAGATTTTAGGGCGTGTTGAGTGCTCAACAAGTTCATACTCTCACCTAATTTTAAACTCATGGAGGTCATGGCCTATTGTATCTTACATGTGCACAAAATATTTACTAATGTTATGGGTCCCATGTGATTTAAGTTTCTCTATAAGTTTTTTTATGTTATAATTTTTCTTTTACTTCTTTTGTAAGTACAAGTGGTTTACTTTCTTTATTTCGATGTAGCATATTTTTATTTTAGTCATATTTTAATATTAATGTTGTGGGTCCCATGTGATTTAAGTTTGTCCATGAGTTTTTTTATGTTATAATTTTTATTTTAGTTCTTTTGTAAGTACAAGTGGTTTGCTTTCTTTATTTCTAATGTAGCATATTTTTATTTTAATCTTATTTTATATTAATTTTGGTTATTTTGTCATGAAAAAAATATAAAATCCCAAAATATAAAGTTTTATTTTATGATTATTTTTTTTTATTCTAAATAAAAACATTAAAACATATATAAAAATTATAAAAATAATAAGAAAGAAGGATAAGATTCTCAAAACACTAAGTCTTTGATTTCTTAATTTCAATCATGAAATTATTATTTATGAGGAGATCAAAAGACTTGAAATGACCTAGGGGATATAAATACCCGACTAACCTTTGATTTCTTAATCTCAATCATGAAATTATTATTTATGAGGAGATTAAAAGACTTGAAATGACCTAGGGGATATAAATACCCGACTAGGCTTGTCCCACTCTCATCAAGTAACTCCTTGAGCATGTTCTGCAAGTTGGTATCTAGAATATTGTTTTTGGTTT